>JAOSYY010000010.1:3490470-3510428 GCA_025727935.1 Hebomoia glaucippe
ATGAAGCGAAGAGTTAAAGCGAGATTTTTAGCTTTAGTATGTCACCTACATTCTATATCGACTATTACAGAACTCGAATAACTGGATAATGTTTCCTTATTTGACTGACATTGGGGATATAAAAATATAAGTTTTTTATCATATATAACTTGATTTAGAGAGGAAAGTCTGGTGTTAAGTGTATTATATATTAAAGGCTTATTATTTTTTATGAATATGTAAATTGTGCGACATTTTTTATTACACCACACAGCAACGCAGTATTGAAATGTCAATGCCATATCAATTAATAATTTATTGAAGGGAATTACTGAGAAAAATAGCATGGTTAAGCTTGGTATTGTGCAGAGACATCTTGTAAGAAAAAACAAGAATATTAATAATTAGGATAAAGCTATACCTATAAATCGATACAGTGTATAATTATATAATTATTTTTATTTGTTAAACATTAATTAGTAATAATAAAAGTAATCAAAAAATGGATTGATCGTAAATTACATGATGAAAACTTATAAGAAAGTATTAGACGATTTCTTTAAAAAATTACGATGTAAAGACATCAACGCGATAACTACTTTAATGCGTAATCTTATTACCAAACAATCAGGTTTTAAAAATTATTTATTAATTTCCAGTTACTGATACACATTAGTGTCGTAGATGTGCAATTTACTAATGATGTGACAAGTGCACTTAGTAAAACACTTCTATTACCTATTTTTATAATATGAATATTAATCACAAAAATTAATTAAGCCATATTACTTAATTACAAACTTTCTTTAGTGTTGAAAAAATACGATACTGTAAAGTGTCTTGAAAATCACTAGTGTCTTATCTAACCACTAGTTCGTTCTCAAGCAAATATTATGTTTGAAATACGAGTGAAATGATTACTAAAAGTTATTTTTATTGGAGCTGCATGAATATTGACATCAAATATCACTTGGTGTCAATATTTTTTACAGGAAATAAAACATAGTAAACAGTGAGTAAAATTGCAAAAATTATAGATAAAATGCTACGCAGCATAATGTAAGCTGTTGTCTTATATTACATAGATTGTTATAAGAATAACTTCCTTTGCACGTGGTCAGACACTGATTCATCATAACTCTGCAAAGTTTTATTAATCATATTTTTATTTATCTCAGATGTGTATACATTGTTCTTTGCTAGAAACATCTTTTTGATCTTCGAACTCAAATAAAAATGGCCGATCAGCTTTATTAAAAAACATGAACTCTTTTTAAAAAAATAAAATTACCTTACAAGATTACAATAAATAATATATTTAAGCAATATTATACAAAAAAGTACAAAGGTTTGTAAAAAATTTATATTTTTGTACCCTGTTTAATTTAATCGAACTTTAGAGCTCGTGAATGTACAAGATACGTTCTATAAAATTTTTAATGATTACATTGACGGTCATTCACCCGTGCGATGTGGTGTCAAGAAATGTGTTATGTAAGTTTTCAACCCCCGAGCACCTGCAAATATTGATTTATTGCCCTTGACATGGACGAGTCGGTCAGCGTTGGATACATTTATGCAAATTCTAGGAAGCTGTAATTGAATTTCCGTGTACCACTGACGGGTATGGGATACACACATTTCCTTATTTCTTCAAAAGAAAATTTCCATTTTTTTCACAAAAGATAATTATTTATCTAATATGTCTAAAAATTTAATTTTATGTACCTCTTTTCTTGGACTTCAAAGCATTGGCTTGTTTTTGCGAATTGAATTTGCTTTTGCTTTTCAAAATGAGTGCCAGATCCTAGACCAGATTCCTCATTCGTTTTTGGTGGAATATTTCTCAAATAGACCTATTTACGGTTAAAAAGAATTCTTTTAACATGTTTCTCCAGACTTAGAGGAAACCCTCATACGCATTACCACCACTAATTCAAAGAAGTTTAATATACATATTTATAATAGTTATAAGGAATGTTTGTTGATAAGTACGCTGATATATAGTAGAAATAACAATCGATTTTCCGTTCAACTATGTATTTAAAAAGCAAAGTATTATGACACTTTACGTCATATATAAAAATGCTGCGTAGTATTATTTACCAAGTGAATAAAATCAAATGATCAACTAATAAGTCTTAATTAGGAAAACATTCCTCAGTATATTGTTCATATTCGATATACTTTCATTACAATTAAAAAGATTAAATTCCGTTTTAGCATTAAGATTTTAGCTTATAGAATCAGTCATTATTAACTTTATGGTTTTAATAAAAGCCATCTTGAGTTCAATAATGTGTTATTCAATACCTCACTACAGAATATTTAGCGAATTTTATTACGGTTTCAATGTTATTTTTTTGTGTATACTTTTCTATAGTTATATGTAATGAGAATGTAAAATTTTATTTTATTTTTTATTATTAAATTACTGTTAAGCGATTCGAGCGCGCGCCTCTAGTTAAAAGTGTGCACTATTAGAGAAGTCAATAAAACCGCTACTTTTAAAATTAAATATCACATGACTATTCTTTAACTGACACAGATAATAAACAAGTAATACGGTCGATGCTCCAACTTCTGAATGAGGTTTATCTTTGGAATTTGATTGCGCTATGATTGATTGATCCAAAAAGAAATGTATTAATTACAGTTTGTGTTAATTTTACGTGTTTTGTCTACATTTTTTATCTTAAATGTTGTTTTACTAAGGAGGTCCTATACAATAATTACTATTAAATATACATTGAGTTTTGAACTAATAGTTTTTTTTTACATAATATGGAAATAAGCTATCTTTGAATACCATTTAATATCATTTCTTACTTGTATAAATTGTGGGCTTCACGTTCACTTGTTGACGACACTTAAAATAAATTTTTCTTGAATGACTTATGCTAAACGAGGCAACTAGATAAAACAATAAGATAATTATTTATTTTTACATAAAAAATCATAATTATTTTAATTGAAATTAAAAGAACAATCCGGTTCTTCTCACGTGTGATATGCATGTCTCTAAAGGGGTATTAAAAAATAATAATTAATGAATATACCAAAAGTCAATTATTATTTATATATTATTGTATTTCACATGAATAAATACAAAGTATTTATCATCATTATTTAAATAAATATGTAAAGCGAAATCTTAAGAGTCATTTTATTAAATATTATACGTGGTTTATTAAATTTTTCAAAGTTAAGTTTATCAGTGAAAGGCCGAAAATAAGGACATAGAAAATGGTTATAACGTCTGTTGACTAATTAAATTAATCAGTTTTAGGCGATTGATAGTAATTAAACAGTTATAATTTTGACATAATACTCCATGTCTAATATATAAAATTCTCGTGGCACAATGTTTGTCTCATACTCCTCCGAAACGGCTCGACCGATTTTTATAAAATTTTATATGCAGTAGGTCTAAGAATCGGCTACTATCTATTTTTCATCCCCTGTTAAGGGTGGCCCAACCCTTAATTTTTTTTATTTTGTTGGCTACTTTTTTATGATAAGCATATAAAAAATATACAACCCCAAACATTTCCCTCTATTTTTTAATCGCGATATATTTGTGTGGCAAAAAGACGTCTGTTGAATCAGCTAATGACATGATAAATTTTTGAGATGAAGAACGGATAAGATGATAAAGATTAAGGGAACATATATAGTATATTTTTTATATTATGGCATACAAGCAACGAGTAATGAAATGGGTTTTCCAAAAATATAGCACATTCTGCTTTTATGTAAAATTTAGCTATTTGTTACAGAGAAGCATTTATTGACAGAACATGGATGACATGCAGGCCGCGCGGCGCCTGAACGCTGGGCATATTATAAGAATATGTTGATATAATTTAGGGAATCGGACACATTTTCGAAGTCTATATTTTGAAGAGAACAATTTGTAGTTTCTATTTATTAGGAAGAGGAATAATTCTAAGATGGAATTTATTAAGAGGTCATTTAAAAAGAAACAAATGGGTGTTTATACCATTTCATAGAAGGTATGAATTTTTCTAATCAAAATTCTTAGTATACAAAATAAAAGCACCGACTTCCCAGCAAGTTCAAAGGCCGTTTATGCCGTGCTTAGGTTCAGCACGGCATAAACATGTAGTTGAATTTCAAATTAAGTAAAGTTAAATTAGTTTAAGTTACGTAATTAAACAAATCTGTGAGATTATAAATGTAAAACGAATATTTCTCTTCAATAGACTTATATTCATTCCTGATTATTATTAAATTGGTATTTTTAATATTTGCATTACTAGCGCTACCCCGCGATTTCACCCGCATCTATATTTACAAAATCTTTAGCCAATGTTTTACTCACTGATTATTTAACATTTTATTCCTGTAAGAATTTTTACAATCGGCATAGTAGTTTTTGAGTTAATATTTAATACAAACAAAAATTTGAAAATCGTTAAATTTTATAACATCAAAATAGATTACAACGGGGATAGGTACAATACTTAAAATTACCCCTATTATAATGATAATAGTCCTCAAACTTAATACAAATGCGACAACGGATCGGACTGAGGTCTCGGGGTGACTCCGAGATGAAGGGGTGAAAAGCGCGGGGTACAGGGTGTAATGACGCGAGTCTGCGGGGCAAAGCGGGGGTGTGGCGCAGCCTCCGTAGCGCATCCCAGCCCTGCTGAACACTGAATACTGGGCGCGTTAGCTCCGAACCGTCAGTCGCGCCACTACCGCGCTACAGTAAGCACGTGTTACGTGCTGCCCGTTACCTCTGACGGTCTACAAGGCCCATCAACACGTCGTCAGCACCGGTAAAATTGAAGTCGCAGCGCGGCATGTGCACCTGACCCCAGTCCCGATACCGGCTCCAACACGATCCCCGTGACAAGAACAAGTGAGTGAAGATCCTAGTACCCGCAGGATTTGTCTGTAGATAGTGAAAGTTTGTTTTTTTCGTGAAGTCCGAACTACGAGGGATTTATTTCCACCGCTGTCGATGACAGTAATCATTGAGTTCCGCGCGTAGAAATCTTCAAATTCAAGTGCGTATTTTATTTTATTTTTCCATGTCAATAATGAAAAATACGCGGTTAATTCTTTGGTATTTGAAAATAGATTTTTATTCTGTTTGTATATAAGTGATAAAAATTAGGTATAGGTACATAAACACGAAGATATTCCCATATTTACATTTAGTAATTCAAACCTTCATTATTATGGGTGATACTGATTTCTTAAACCAAAATTGCATTTTGAAGGGAACATTGCCTAATTATCTTAACTTAGTTCGGTTAAATGCTCCAATTATGTAAATTACTCTGCGATAACTTGCACCATTCAGGATACTTCACGATTTTATTGATTATACCTTTAAAATACATGGCTACAATTATGATGTAAGACATTTCTACGCTATCAATAGAATTACTTTTTTTCGACACCTTGACCTGAAAAAATAATTTCAACAAATCAACATCATATTAACATTTCTTCACAATTTGTTACCTTGTGACATTTGTCCGCGTGTAATTTTAATTTATAATTTCTTCAAAAAAGAAAAGTATTTTTTTTAAATACTTTTGTTTGTTACATACCAGTTTCTTTCATTTTATATCAGACATAATATCTCTGTCACAAAGAAAAGAAAAAATATCTTGTCGGCATCCAATTTACCTTTTATTTACCTATGTATGAAAATTCACGTCAACAGATACGATGCTTTGTTTAATGTGAACAGAAAGATATTTGACAGATATAATTAAGTACTAACTAACTGAAAATGTGATTTAAAAAATTAATCTGGTAGTGTAGTAGTTAAAAGTCAGTGATATCCGATACCACTGATAACATAGGAATGTACCGGAATGACTGTCCTATCAGCAAAATACTGGAAATACACAAGGAAAAATAATTCTAAACGAATCTTATTATTACGTTAAAATTAATATATTATTGATTATTATATTACTAACACTTATATAAAATATTATTTTCCATTGGATTGATGTAACTGTGTGTGTTATAAAGTATATTAAAACTATTCATGACAAAATACATTCTACACAATTATCAATTGTATAAATCTATAATATACTCTTAAATGAATGGGCTTGTAAAATTACAAAACATCTAATTTTTTTGTAAACTTTTTGGAATTGACGCAGTAAACATTGTTTTGACGTAAAAATTATTTATCGCTATTATAAATAGGGGTGATGGTAGACGGGTGGCAATTTACGGTTGTATGTATTTTTCAACGCCAAATAAAAATGCTAAAAAATATTTAGGTATGGGTGACCATTTAGAGATATAAAAAACAGATATTGACCGATTCCCAGATCTACGCGATATGTACAAAAAATATAATAAAAACCGGCCAAGCCGTATCCGAGGAGTTTGGTAACAAACACTGCGACGCGAAAATTTCATATATTAGATTATCAAACATATACTGGTATTTAATAGTAATTTATAGTCTGTTATAATTTATTATTGTTTATTAACTGTCTTTAAAGTTTTCTGGCTCAATAAAGAGAATAAACACTCAATTATTGATCATTACAAGTTAATTTCTATGAGAATGGTAACGGATAAAGTGGTGTCTGTAAATAAATAAATATTAACATAAACTTATCTTGATTCTTGTCAACTTGTTGGTAGAATTCTGAGTTTTCATTTAATAAGTACATTAGTGTGATAAGAAGAATATTAAGTATTTGTTCAGGTTAAATATCAAGCCTTGAAACTACCCTAGCGGCATTGGTGAAGTGAATACTTACAGTCCACTCATAAAACTATTATCCGTTCTAATTAGGGTTACTGATAATAGTCCGGATATTATCTTAGATGAGATGTAATAAAATATATCATAAGATCTCTATTGATCCATAAATCACCCAAGGCTTGATACTAAAAGTGAAGTTTGGTTTCTTGTTGTTGTTATTGAGGTATGAGGCAGACATATTTATATGACTGTTGTATTGATAATTTTTGTTTATGGACAATAAGGTGAGTCTACTGTTGGACTAAAAGCGTATAGAGGCCTGTCTCTAAACTGGTTATTTATTTTGTTTCATACAGCACTACTGAACATATTGTTTAAAACTGTGCATCGTTAGATGGATAATTTTTACATTCAATAACTGTAACTAAATTAAAATTATACTCATAATGCGTAAAGAATTTGCAATTATTATTGAAATAATAAAATAATTATTATATCTTTATTTAAATAGAAGCAAAGATACAGTGATTTTTAGATTAATAATATATGTATAAAATAATATAATATGACAATAAAACACTAAAATTATTTTAATCTCTATAGATTCGCGGGGAATCGTCATTAATTATTTATAAATCTTGCCGTTTTCCCCCCAACGTCTACATTATTAATTATTAAAAATTTCCGATCCAAATATTAATTTTAGACGCACCTGTATCAATGACGTCGAAATATAAATAAAGTATTCAGATTGCAAATACCTGCGTAGTTTGCAAAATATCCACAAAATTCATAGACTATTTAATGCCCACTGTTGTGTATTTTTTTAAAATGAATAATACATGAGGACATTTGTGTGAATGTGCCCTCATGAATAAATATATTTCTTAGTTGACATACTTCCGGGAAGCTCTTGTTTTTATTATTAATCTGGTGATAACTTATGAATACTCTAAAAAAGACAATAGTGCTTTACACTTTCTTATTTAGTAATGCTTTTAAATTTATCTTCTAGATTATTATCTAATGTATTAATAGAATACAAAAATAGTTATGAATGAAACAACACAGATTTTACTTTTATTTTATTGTCCTAATTGTTAAGCTTTTGTTAAATCTCTCGAGGCACAGGACTTTTTTGTATATCATACGGTGCGATTTAAGAATAACGCGTAATAAATAGTATTTTCTAAGATTTTAGTATTACTCAATAAATGCAATGATTAAAATAATATCCGTTTGAAAATCCATTGAGATTTGATTCTAATTATGCTATTTTTTTTTAATTTACTTAGGGACCTCTTATCGGCAAATTTTTTCAACAATAAATAAATACTCTAATGTAAATAAAGAAACTTATTTCCACATACATTAGACAAAACACACAAAGCTATTTGTGTAATAAGATAAGAATCAAGCCTCCTAGCGTCGCCATAAGCACTATGCCCACATGCATTATGTGGTATTAGATATACAACGAACACATATTTATATAATGCGATTATCAAGTCAAATTGTAATGTATCATCGATGCAAACCGTGATACAGAACATTCTGGATTATATGAGATCAAGGAATGTTTTATTTATACCTTACATTTATAAAATAACAACAACTTGAGATTTGAATGTTTAATCGATTCGGGCTGGCGCGTGCTTTTGGCTATTAATATGTTAGCTTCTCTTGTAATTAATAGACATTAAAGCAATTTTTTTAAGTAAAATATAACTTGATTCTTATTGTATCCACATGAAACTTCGAATTTTGTTCGGGTAACAATAAGTACAATTATTTGGTGTATTAAATAATTGAATGGAGTTAAGAAGATACCTAGCGGTTTTGGGTTATTTAATATACCTATAAATTATAGCTATATTTTTAGAAAAGGACTTAAAAAAATATATTAAAAGAATATTTTAATTGTACTTTTGTGACATGAAACGTCTCTTACTATCTAAAAGAATTTCTACGATTGTTGTTTATATTGAAATGAGCAATTCTTTAACTTTTAGCTTTATTCACTAATTATTTATTTTCATATTACATGTATATTTAAGCCACAATGAATAATTTCAGGATTTAATAGCAAATTAGTTTCGACATTGATTATTTTTTGTGCGCACAATCTAGATTCTAGAATCGTACGTTAAAATCAATCGATAGTGCTTAATCCTTTCAATCCGCAGCCAGTGAGCGTTGAATATAAATGATGTTTAAGTAATTGTTGTTGTGATCCAAGACCTTAAAATTATTTTATCGGCTGATATTCCGACATGCGAAAAGTTTAGTATTCATCTTTCGGGCCTAAGTCCATCATTAAATCTAGTCGAAGAAACTAACATAACATCAGTCTATGAATTTTCATATACTCGGAATAAATTAAAATAAGACGGGCAGTAAACCTCATTAAATTAATAATTGCTGTAATGTGGCTAAGATCTTAAGGTTGTCAACGCGTCTCCTAGATCATCTGGTCATGAATCACTCACCAGGTAAACTGTATGCTCGTTTGCATTCTTTTGCAATAAAAATACTAAATTATCGTCATTCATACTCTTAACGAACAGTTTACTTTTGATATGGCAGAAGTATAACTGGCTTTCATGATTTCATTACGCTGTCAGTTACAATTCTAGTCAATAAAACTGTGTTAATAACGTGATATATTATGTGACGTATTGCTTGATGAAATTATACATAAATATGTTTTTTTTTATAAAAAAGGTAACTTTACGAGAAAAAACTTTACAAGGTACGTGTTAAAATTATTTTCCTCAATTCCAAATATTGACACGCAATCGGTTATTCAAGTTGAACATGTTCGAATATCCTAATAGGGTTGTCAAATGGCATTACAAAATCTATAGGTGATAAAAATATGACGTAAACTTTATTTCAAATAGACAATCTTATATGTTGATTATGGTAACTTTCAAGAGACAGTGTGACAACAAAATTTATATTTGCCATTGCTAGTTGCAAATGTTAACTATAACAGTTGTGTAGTTGAGATATAATGTATGTAAAAATATTCAACTTAATAGAAATATCGGCCTAAACCACAGATAAACATTTCTAATATCTTGTAAAATACAAAACATATCCTAGTTATCTTTTATGCTAGCTAGTAATTTGAAGCTGTATTGTTCATCAATAGCTGCAATGCAATTACATTTTGCTACGGTTAAGGGGTATTAACCATTGTTATATTACGTAACAGTAAGAAAAACAGATCGATCTGAAAAATTGTCTCCCAGATTTATTCAAAATATAAATGTTTAAAATTAAAATTATCTATTTACAGTATCTTGATAATTCAAATTTTGTATTGTTATGTTTGTGGGATAATTTACAATTTACCTGGTAAAAAATCTGTTACTTTTTATAATTTGTCAACATTAAATTTATATCAACCTGATTACATATGTTTTTATGATATATAATAAGTTTCAGTAGTATTGTGTTCCTAATATAATTTAAACGTTAAGCTTAACTTTTAGACAATTTAAAACTCAATTCAGGTTAGATTTATCTGTGTTAAACTGGGAATAACAAAAACATATTTTTTGTTACCAAAGTCTCAAGTAAAACCCCGTTTACCGTTTATAACGTGCGTGATATCTATCTCTGAGTCATAGGTATTTTTCTACTGAGAAATATAAATGGTTGTCGGCAGGTAGTTTTGACTTCTCTCCCTTTTTTTACCTAAAATACCGGACTCTATGGCGTCCCACAGAGAATGCTTTGTCATTGATTTATTTTTATTATATATTATATATATTCATAGTGGAACTAAGATATACATACTAAAAATGTCGATTATAAAAAGTTTTTCTATTAAGCTGTGACTTAATTAATTTTTTACCCCAAAGTAATTTACTCGACAAAAGAAGCTATTTACTTTGTGGTAGAACTGTTTTTACTTTTACGAAACATTCATTAATTTCAATAAACACGTCGGCACGACGTTATACATTTTTTAGTACAAATTCTTGCAATTATTAGATTACTGTTAACTATATGTACGTGCTTATTTCCTTCAATTTTTATGAATCATAGACAATACGTATTATTATGTATATTTATAAATTAAGTTAACAATTTAAATAAGACTTTGTTTAATTTCAATTTAGATTTTAACAGCTGTGTTAATGTTTATTTACGTAAGCGTCAGATCAGAAAGTCAGCAATGAGTAGCGACTAAGGTATGCGTGATGTGGGTGAAGATAGAAAGTAAATACTTTTCTAATCAGAATATAATAGAGTAACAAGGATGATATGTCACATGACAGATGAAAACTGAAACTGATTTTTTTTAATAATAATTTATTTAAAAATTTCAGTTTCATACTAATGTCAAACGTCGATAATTACTACTACTATGCTACTTGCAAAAAGGCTTTAATAAATGCACTAAAGTTTATAAATGACATTATGTTATATAAGGCTACATTAAATGAAAATAACATTATTGTCCTTAATACCATCAAAATTATATTTAACAGACAGCGTCCTCCAATACGTAATTTTATAATATGGGAAAGACAGACAAACTAATTTTTTTACGAATTAACTATTATCAAATACAATATATCTTTGTATTTTTGCGGAATATATTTTAATTTATCCATATTATCATTATAATAAATAAATAAATTGTTTTATATCTTTCGACTACACAGCGATAATTTTCATTGTAAAAATAAAACACGAAGTAATTTTATTTTGAAAGTACAATGCCTCCTATACTTTTTTTGACGCGGAAGAAATCCTTAACGCATATGGTTAGCCGGTTATGTTGGCCCTCACTTCCACAGTTACTCTATTGAGGAGTTACTTAAACTCTTAAAGGAAGGATTGCCTACTTAAACTTCCCCGGCTTTCCGAGGTTTCCACCGTCCGCAGGGCCACAGGATCACGGTTGCACAACTACCATGACAATTCGTCCTATTAATACGAAAATTTTTCGTATTTATATTTTTAGCACGTACGTATTTAGGTATTTTAAAAGTAATTGGACAGGATTTTCAACCAAGGTTAGGCGTGATACCTAGCATTTATAGATTAATAAACTATATATTTTTAACGGAATTATATGGCTCTTTCAAACAAACTAATCAGAGTTGCATATAAAATATAAGTTTCGCATTACGCATAATAAGTATCATAGTATAAATTAAAAACTATAAGCTTCCATTTACTAAGAACATTAATAATACCATATTTTATGATTTAATTCTGTATTACTATTACATCACTATTAATATATAAGTTATATGCGGTGTTTATTTCATTCTACTTCACATAAGCATGTTATTACAGTTTTTACTAACGCCGCTGCGTAATTACAGAGTTCTGGGAAAAGCTCACTTTAACATGCACAATAATTCTCTATTATTATAACGATATGAGATACTTTAGTGAGCGATAATAATGCTGCACAAATTCCTTTAGGTACAAAGATAGTGATTAAAATTAAGTAACATTCGACGACAAATCATCAAGCGCACGAACTTATATATTAAAGTTAAGAACCATCCCGATCACATCACCTTTCAAAAAATGCATTAAAATCAAAATAGTTTAACACGCCAAAGGTATAAGACCCCTTCTTTTTGCGTCGGGATATGGGACAAAGTATATTAAGTCGCATTCTTAAACCCCGAGTGCATATTATGAGATAACAATAGTTGTATTCTCTCCCCTTGAGGGTTTTAATGTTGTACGTTATAATGGATCTGCGCTTAAATGTCACGTTGAAAGCGGACGAATAACAATTTTAAATTCAAATACTTAAAAGAAAAAATATTTCAACTTTACGTTTATCTACACGTGTACATCCTTTTATTAGCTCTTCTTTTGTCCTAAAAATCCTTTATAAAGCCTCAGAGTAGAAAAATAATTAACAAAACAATGTTTAAATTACCAACCTACGTTCCTAAAGGTAATGTGATGTTAATTATTCTGAAAACACGTATTAACATGTGTTTAAAGACTTAATGCGTGTGTACAAGATAAGCCTACGAATTATTGGCATGTAGTTACTATGTGTTGGGCAATTTACCTATTTGAATGTCCTATTGAGTACGAAATTTTGATTTGGTTATAAAAATATATAGCTAATATCGTTAACGTCCTTTGTTTTGCAGTTTTGTAATATTAAATAAATACTGGCAAATTACACGCTTGATGGTAGGAAAATTCATACGGTTTTTTCCATACCGCATTATCTGTATATTTTATTTCAAGAAATTCATAGATACAAACGGATTATTGAACTTTAGAAATTTACAATTGTGAATAGTTCAAGACAGACAGATTTTCGGTACTTCAACCATTTACTATTCTAAAACGATAAGTAATAATAATATCTGATAAATATATATATATACGCGCGCGCGTCTGTGTGAGTAATATAAAAATATTAGACTTTGACAAATAGAAACACTTTTTATTATATCAGCTCATCTATTACATTGTCTACATTAACGCAAGGTTTTCTTATCATAAATAATCATTGAATATCATTCAATACGCATAAAAATTAACAAGATGAAATATATATTAATGTGCAAAAATAAAGGGCTTCTATATAAATAAATAATTTTATAAAAACATAACATTATTTTTATGACTTTTTGAAAGTAAGTAAATGGATCATAAAATGCCGTTAATTACTTTACTACCATTAATAATCGTATTGTTTAAAAACAGAATTAATATTATGCGAAATCTTTGCGTTTTGTACTAAATTATTTGCATGACAAAATATTTTATTTTAAAACAATAATAACTGTAAAAACCAGCTGTTGTCAGCCATTGTGAATTTCTTTATTCTCGAATTATTTGAGGCAAGGATATATTATAACGACTTAAGAACTTGATAAATTTATTAATTGACGTAGGTATAACGTCATGAAATCAATAATGTCTAAACTTTCGGAGCTTTTAGATTATTTTGTCTCTTAGAATGAGAAATCATTATTGAATTATAAAAGGCATGTGCAGCTGAATTATTATTTGTATTTTTTTCATAATGTTAAGAGCATTATCAATATAAATCGGCCAAATTAAAGAGTTTTAAATAATATATATTGTGAGTTCTTTTAATTAAATATAAACAGAATAGATCTTTATTTCTAAAAATTATGTCCCTGCTCATCCAATTTTCGTACCGATCAAATATATGATTTTATTAATCATTTTATGAAGACAAGTTTCTAACAAAAATCATATTAAAATTGGTTTATTTACGCTGCCCTCACAACAAGTTAAAACATCTTTTTCGCATTTTCTAAAAACATGCATGAATCATTAAGATTCATTTATGTCCACCGCGTGTTGTCTTCGGTAATAGATAACCTTAATTATACAAAAGAATGCAGCTAAACATATTCCAAATATGTGACAAACTAGCTTCTTCAATATTACGTGACATTATGTAATTATAGAGGTAAAACTAACTCTGTTATCATTTTCAGAATGATTCCACGACGGAAACACAACGTGTCCTCCGGGTCTTTACCTCCTCCTGATGATAAACACGCAAGCAATGATTATATATGTGAGTTCACTAATTTAATTTTTTTATGACCAGACCTAGACCATAGAAAATATCTAATGAATACCGCATCTTATTGATTAAGTTCGGTCTTCTTGGAGGTGTCATATAATTTTTACCATGAAGGTTTTGCTAATATTATTTCTGTCAATGCAAAAAACGCATATGAAAAAATAATAGGTGCTTTAAATATAGAAAATATTAATTATCGTGTAGTAAAATCATTGTTATAATGTTTCAGTTAAATTAAGTCGCATACCACATCGTTATTCTACGAACCTTTAATGATTAATTGTTATTATCATTAAAATGTCAACTTGAAATTGCAATTTATTAATTAATACGAAAACACAATTAATTTATTATTTTTTATGGTCATAATTTAACATATTACTAACCGATATAGTATCAAGATCTTTTTAATAACCTCGAACCAAGATTTCCCTAACAATATAATATAATCCTAAATTTTTACCGGCCGCTTGCGCACATTGATTTTGATTTTATCTACAAAGTCTCAGTGACCATTAAGAAATATATTGACGTAAAGACAAAAGTTTGCTCGACCTCTTGACCCGATTCTTACAGTTCTAAGTTAAAAAATAAACCTTACTCCATTATTCCATCTGTGTTAATACCAAAAGTTATCAAAATCAATTCAATGACTAGGCGGAAAAAAGTAATGTACAAACAAACTTACTTTCGCATTTATATTAGTTAGGAAGTAAGATGACTACCGGCGATGTACCGCGGCTTTACCCGCATTGGATTAACATAAAATATCGATAACGCATCATTGTATTGTTATCACGACACGCGATCAGTCAAATGCAATGTTAATTAGTCAATGATGCGCTGTTGACCTATTCATTTTTATTTAGAGTTATCGGAAAAATAACATAATAATATTTATATTCCTTTCCTTCAACGTCTATAAACAAGACAGTTTCCAATAACTTTCTAGATTTTTCTCAAGAACTCGTTAGGTAAGTAGTTGACATAAACATTGTAATTCAACTGGAATTGGTTTGTTTATCATACGAGTATAAAGCCTTGGCTGCAAATATTGCACGATACATTATGAACTATTGGCATGATTATTTGTATATAGCTTTATAATATTTTGAGTTATTCGTTCGTCACTTAAAATGTTACCAACAAAATATTATCGGCGCAACAAACAGGAACTATTCTTAGCTAAAATTTCCCTGTTGCTGAACTGCTGTTAGTATTATTAATCTAAATAGACGACTAATTGTACTCGTATTTTCTACAATAGCTTATTTGTTTTATAGTGGGGCTAACACCGAAGAGTTTCCAGTGTATTTCACACTGACATTACAAGTGCGATTAATATTCTATTTTGACATCTGCTCATATACGATTATTAAATAGGTAGCTAAATCCGAATGTACCTTAGTCATAATGTAAAGAAGGACGTGATTCTTATGGTGATTTTTATAAAGTTCGTATCTCAGAATTTGAAGACATCTTACATACGGACGTTGAAACAAATATTTTTCATGTCAAAGTAATAATTCAATAACATTTATTTCAGTAAGTAAAGATATCATAGGGCTGAGATCTCTCTCCAATAAGTATGCTTCACGTTTGTTTGTCAATAACTGACATAAAAAATGTCGATGTTATATAAATTGTATTCACTGCTACAATTAGCCCGTCAGTAGTTATATCAGTAAGGAAAAAACTAAGATTAAATTATTTGTGACAGTGGACAATGGACCCAGTGAAGGTTGGCGCGCTATCATCAAGCGTCGGCTGAATCGAAAGACTTTACACAAGAGAATACCAGTTACAGCCTGGCTTCCGAAGTGAGTATACGCTTACATAATACATCTAAAGCCAGCTTAATTTATATAGCGTTGTCTATGGCTTCGACAACTCCATACAAGAGTTTTCGTTATCGACTGTGTTAAAAACTCGTAGTACATCGTTTGAGAGGTTTCATTGACAATCTAAAGCATGCCTTTAGAGGATAACAAAGTGTTAAGAGATAAAATTTTAAATCTGATGTGTAAACCCTTCTAGTTAATTCTAATAAATTAGAAAATATATGTAGGTACATGTTTTAAATATGATACTAGATAATTCCAAAAATTAGACATAATGTAACAAATATATTTACACTTCTAAATATGAATAAACAAAAATTAATGTTTTATTTTTGGAATAAATTTAGAAATTCCGAGTTTACATTTCAATCTGTCAATTACTATATGATTTTAAGAGAATTATTTTTCAAGTTATATAGTAAAATTATCAATTTAGCCACAAGTATGTGAATGTACATAAGGCAAAGTCAATTAGCAGATACTAGAAACTAATAAGAGCAACCCAAGAGAAAAGTCATTACATACTGTATTTATCTAAATACATTATAAGCAATATAATCTAATATAACTTATAACTTAGAAAAAAGTTTAAATGTAATCGTGTCATCTAAAAGTTGAAAACAATTTAAATAAAAAAAAAATAAAATTTTAATGAAATGCATTAGAGAGCTCTTCTTTATTAAACTTTTAGAACTCTGTGTCTGAGTGATCATCACAATTCTCTTGAGGCATCTTTGGTCTAGTGACAGACTCATTACGCTCTTAGTACTTTAATACAATATAATATTTCATTATAGGTTTAAGAATAAAAATTGTGCTATCAGTGACTTTTTTTCAGGTATAACACAGAAAAGGCAATCGGTGATCTAATAGCCGGTATAACTGTCGGTTTAACTGTCATCCCTCAATCGTTAGCATACTCAAACATCGCAGGCTTACCTCCACAATATGGTCTATATGGTTCTTTCCTCGGCTGTTTCATATACATCCTTCTTGGCGGGTGCAGAGCTGTCCCAGCTGGGCCTACCGCAATTGCATCATTATTGACCTGGCAAGTAGCCGGTGGAGTCATTGAAAAAGCGATCCTGTTAAACTTTCTCACTGGACTCATAGAAATACTGATGGGAGTATTGGGTTTAGGATTCCTAATTAACTTTGTATCGGGCCCTGTGTCTTCTGGGTTTACTTCCGCAGTAGCACTCATGATAGCTACATCACAAGTTAAGGATCTTTTTGCGATTCCTGTCAATGGAACTACGTTCTTGCAACAATGGATTTCAGTCTTCAAGAATATACATAACGCGTCACTATGGGATCCAATTCTTGGATTTGCCTGCATTGCTTTACTCTTATCTATGAGGGTAAGTTACAGAATATTACCTGTTTTAGACACATTTCTACATATGTATATCACTGATTTTTTTGTAAACACAAATAATTGGTCACTTGTCTAGGCCTTGACCCAGTGAAACAATTTTTTTACAGTTGCTTCTTTATTTGAAATCGGCATGTTTGTTTTCAAAGCAATGTAGTTTATAAGCCAGAGTAATAGTTTAGCGTGATCTAAGTGATAAGTAATCTATTTCCAATGCGAATTCCGCTAAGTTAGATAACATAGTAAGTAATATTGTATCGATTTATATAACCATGTTTGTAAGCACTAAATAGTTTTTTCCCATTCGATGCCTCATCGTAATTCATGTATATCTTCCATTAAAAGAATAATTGTTTAAATAGTACTTATTTTTTAGAAAATCGGAATGATAAAACTTGGAGAGAAATCACCTGATGGTCCAAGCACTCGTCAAAAAGTGTTAACTAAATGCATGTGGCTATTGGGAACCTGTCGTAACGCAATTGTCGTCATCCTTACCGGAGTACTCGGATTTTGGTTCATTTCTACCCAAGGCTCTTCCCCCGTCCGTCTCATGGGTATGTAATAACTTTAAAATGTTACAATCGCAAAAATTCTCACTGATAATAAATAAATTGAGAATAAAAACCAACTGCAGTCAATCAAAATTAAATAGCATTATAAATACTGTTTTAATATGTTTGTATAAGAAAATGTGCTTACTCTTTTCTAGAAGATAATAAGGTTAAATTCCTAGTTAAACTAGTCAAAATTATTTGAACGTCTAAATATAAATTGATTTTAGTTTCAAAACGTATAACTGTTACAGACTATGATAATAATGAATATTTTATTTTTTAATGCGACAGTCGAGGGTGTACCGGGCGGTTAGTAATAAATGAAAACATGAAACTTGGCCATATCCATGTCATACGATCATCTCTTTTTTTCTAATCACTAGCAATAGATGACATGACATGCACGCCAGTAGTTTTTATACTATCACCTGTTTTATTTTTTTATTCAATGACTACTTCTAATAAATAAAACGATCGAAAAGTTAAAAAAAATATACACGCAATGAGTGCAGTACGTTTCACATGGTATAAATAATGTCCCATACTAAGATTACTAAAAAGGATTAAACTTAGTAATTAAAAGCTTTTTATTAATTATAAAGGAAGTGGAAATTTTTATTAATTTCGTCATTTCACGGTCTATAAAATCAGGCACATCATGTTTCCTCTTTTAGAAATGACCCTTTACTTGTAAATCATTAATGACATTAACTTCGAAATATCTTCAATTGGATCTTTACTATACTCAAACCTCCGTTACTATTTTAGGTGCAATACCATCTGGCGTACCAATCCCAACGGTACCACCGTTCAGCTACGTCCGATCTGACAACACTACAGCTGACTTCGTAGATATGGTGTCGGAACTTGGATCTGGACTTCTTGTGATACCGCTCATTGTTCTTCTTGAAGATATAGCGATATGCAAGGCATTTTCTGGTGGAAAGACAATAGATGCGACGCAGGAGATGATTGCTCTGGGAATAATGAACTTAGGCAACTCATTCATGAGGGCTTATCCTGGGGGAGGTTCGTTAGCGCGGTCAGTGGTATCCAATGGATCTGGAGTGAAAACAACTTTCAACGGACTTTACACCGGTAAGCTAATACTGTAATTATTATCACCTTGATTGTATCACTGACAAAAGTCAAGGCTCATTTACATGATATTCAGTTTGAAAATAAAACAATTAAGAGAACTAATAAAATAAGTAATTATTATTAAACTTAATCCTTATTTGTATATATTTATACACTAATGGTCTTACTTATAAAACACAGGCTCTCGTTAAAATACTCATTTGACTGTTCGTTACAAGTAAAAATCCCGTTAAACCATACTTTTAACTCTTATAAATGTCATTTTTGAATAACAGCCCAATAAGTGCTCTATTGCACTGTTATACTCGTAGTAAGTTGATGATTATTTTCTTTTTAAAGTATGGCACTCTTAGTCTTACAAAAACATCTTTTTAGTTTTCTGAATCCAAAAAACATTCAAACATTTGGTTGTATTCTGTTACACAAAAGTAAACAACATTAGCTATTTGCTAAATCATTTACCAGACTGTACAATAAACGGTTGCTTTGCAATCCCAGAAACAGAATTTCTTAACGTATGATGAAATTAAATATTTATCAATAAGATAGATGCCAAAGCAGAGTCGGTTGGTGATTCTTCTCTACAATACGTCTATTGTAACTTTTAACAATAAAAACCCCATGTCCAACCTTTCTTTGTTACGTGGGACTTATCTTTGATATATGTAACGTGTTAGATTACAGTTCGGAGAAGAAGAGAATTCGGATTTCGGAGAGAAGTAAGAATTTCAGTGTTATTTTTTGTGAAAGGATTTTTTGCTCTTACGACAACAGATTAAATGTTATTTATGTATATTTATGGTTTATGTAC
>JAOSYY010000010.1:3526494-3547231 GCA_025727935.1 Hebomoia glaucippe
AAAAAATGTGTATTTCTATTTCAAATCAGAATGCGTATGCGTAGGCAAGATCAGAATGCGTATTTGTTTAATTATAATATTTTTTTGGAAACAAAAAAGAAATATTGTGCATCATTCGGAATGCATTTGTTATTCCTCAAAATACAATTTTAAATTTAATCCGTAATAGTATAGACATAAAAAAATAAGCAAAATAAAAATCAATATACAATTCCATTAAGATTGCATCACGGATATATGGAGTAATGATTTGCAATTTACCACTCAATTCGCAAAAACCATTTAGTGACCAACGCTTTAACCTTGTACTTTACATAACAATTAATATCGTAACTGAACATATAATTATTGCACTTTCCTTACAAAATAAAAACTTTTTCCTGCTAGTTTTCTTTTACAATATGTTTTTCGCACGATATTCTCATTTTCCACAGTGTAAAGGTCAACTGAGTCATATGTAAAGCACTAAGCATTTATTTTACACATTAGCATTTGGAAAATTGCCAGTAAAATTTAAATGTTTGCCTAGACCTAAGTTTAGAAGCAATATTAACAAATCCTACGTACACTAACTTGGTATCTACTATATACCAAGTTCTTATATTATATGTAGGTAATATGGCCTTAAATATAATTGTATTCGTGTGCTCTTCCAAACGTTTGTTTAAGAATGTATTGCACACGGTATAATGACAAATTCAGTCTAGCTTAAGTTAATATCAAGTGCAGAGAGCTATTATGTATAAAGAATCAAAATATATACACAAACTTTAATGCTGTTACATGAGAAATTAATTACTTTATAATTTATCGCTGGAGATCACAAACAAACGTTGGACAGCGAGTCTTATCGTATATATGTTTAAAAGTGATTAGGTATATGTCCTGTTTTAAACCGGAGCTAATAAGCAAACAAATCTCAGGAACGCAAAATACCATTTTTCGCACAATTTCGACAAACGAAAACTATAGAACTATTAAGTATAGTTTAATTTATTCTTATATACTCAAAATTATCCTCAGCTACACTCTTAAGCAAATAGACACTGAAAAGCTAACTTTTTCTGGATAAAGTACACTAGTGTGTTGTTGCAGGATGTCAACCGATCGCAATCTGGATGCTAAACAGGCACGGATCTCATAATCCAGAAGCCGATGAGATCTCAGAATTGCAGAAGCTGACTGACTTCAAAAATAATATTATTTCCAACTACAGGAATGGAAACTTTAGAAACACTAATGTAAGCAACTGCACCTCCATTTAACCAATTGTAAGAGTCTTATGGGGAATGTAAAAAATCGAACCCGGTTTGATTTCATTTTATATAACAATAAAAATCCATTATAAATTGAAAAAGTTAAAACATTTTTTTTTCTATTTAAGTTTATATCTCAATTATCTCCGGATAGTTATTTTTTAAACATATCTCAAGGACTACTTAATGCCGTTGCAGTAAGAATCATTATTCTTAATCTGCTAGAGAATTCTTATAGCTAAATAAGTAATTTCATTTCTCAGCAAAGAATTTGCGCAGCTGATGTAAATCTCCTTGAGCAATGGGAGTGGAATCCTCGTCAGAACGCAACGTTTGCTGGTGACCTTACCAGCGACGGATACATGTCTACTCAGCAATTGGCGCAGGCCTGGCGCTCCAAGTACCCTGGTCTTCTCACTGACAATAGATACGATTATCTAGTAAATACCAAACTATTAGCTGTTAAAATTGACTTATAACTAATTATTACATTGTTTCATATCAATGAAACAAAAAAAAATGTTAAATTTATTCGATTATTTTTAACGACGTTACTTAGTAAGTTTTGCATTATAATTATTTGTTTATTATAATGGTCAATCAAATAGTCCCGTATGTCTTTGCCGGCTTTCTAAGCATAGAAGAAATTGGACTATTTATTGGTATAGATATTTGCTAAGTAAAACTTTATGTTGGATATTTGGACTTTAATATTTTTTTACAGTTCAAATACGTTAATGATCAACGGTCTAGTACAACTTTCCGTGCGTTCACCGAAGGATTGTTTAAAGATCAAGCGGAAGGCATTGACGTACCTAAAGAGAGTAATGAAAAGCTGCTCAGGGTAATTTTCATTGACATACTTAAGCTAGATCTATGCGAAGCCAAACAGCTCAAATTAAGTGGCCCCCTAAATTTTTCTATCAAAAATTATCTATTAATATTTCTGATTTCAGCCATACAAGTTCTGCCCAGCTTGGACTAGAGACGTTGAAGAAAACAATGAAACCCTTACACAACTTCGTACATTTGAATCTAAACAAGAATACAAGGAGGTATCAATCAGTCTTTGTAGTCTAACATACACTATTACGATTTTATATTAGCATTGTAGTTTTGACAGTCTTCAAATACAGCTTGTGACTGCAATTATAAATATTTATTTTATAAGGTTTTCAAGGTATCCATCGTAAATAGAATGTATGCCATGATTGTAAAAAAACATGATGGTAAATCTTAAGATAACGAATACTTTTATGAAAAAGGCATTTCATTGACAATTTCTTTTCAGATGATTAGCAATATCTCAATGCGACTTGGTTTTAATTACGACATAAATCTCGAAACAGTTCTAAGCATGTACGATATGTGTCGTTATAATAAAGCATGGGAAATAGAAAGAATATCACCCTGGTGCGCTGTAAGTTACCAAAAATTATATTGTCAAATAATTAAAAAATTAAATTGTTCAATTTATAATTAATCCTATATTACTACCTATCTGTAGGCTTTTACAAAAGAAGACATCAAACGTCTAGAATATTCAGAAGATTTGGAAACTTATTACAAATATGGTTACGGCACACCAATGAACCAAAAAATTGGTTGTACTACCGTAAAGGATATGATGGACTTCTTTAAAATTCACTTAGATCATGGTAAGTAAAATATGTGTTCATAAGTATACAATTTTTTTTTACATAAATGAAAGTATAAGATTTTTTTTTTGAGTTACGATAAAACTCAAATTAAATACAAGTTAATAAAAATTGTTAAAAGAAGTCTTGTTCTTTACCCACTTATGTATGAATAATAATATCTCTGAGTGGTCTCCAACATTATCTAATGGAACTTATTGGGTGAGTACGTTAGCGTCCGCCAGATGTCTATTAGACTAAGCGGAGCATTTGGTCGTGCTGCAGACACACGGAGTTATATACTTGGTTTGAATAGCCGCAATATGGGTCGATACTAGGCGAGCGGTAGGAATACTAACGTCATTTCTAATGTTATAGAGACGCCACAACAACCAAAAGCGACAATTCACTTCACGGAAGCGGAGATGATCCTTCTTACACTGACAGCTCTAACCGGCTATCGCGACTCGGCCCCTCTCACCGGCGACAACTACCATACGCAGACTGCGCGAGAGCGCCGCTGGAGCTCCTCCAACATGTCTCCTTTTAATGCCAACATAGCTGCTGTACTTTACAAGTAAGTGGCGTAATGGTATATTAAAAAAAGTAGCCATTTTGCCATAGTTCAGTAATTAAGCTGGGAAAGCGTTACATACAAACTTACTGTGACAAAATATAACAAAGTTTACAGTTTTCTTAACTCTTCTACAGATGTGTACCGAATAATAATCTAAAGATCAGAGAGCCTTATCAAGTATTATTCCTGTCAAACGAGCGTACACTCTACATTGATGGATGCAACGTGGGACTTTGCGACTGGACATTTGTCAAAACGCGACTCGGACTTGTAGCCGATAATTGCGAATTGAGTTTCTGTAACGCAGCAAATAAAGTCAATAGTTTTATTGGATTTTCACTAGCGGTATTTGTTTTCATTTCGCGGTTTATCTCATAGATTAAATAGAAAGTCATAGTATGATTTATATAAAAATCTTTACCATACACACAATTGTGACAAATCTTAGAATTTCATTTATTTTAACGGTGTTCAATCCGCTATGATTATAGTTACACTTCACACAACCCTTGCAAAATGTCTAAGTCGGGCTCTCTAATGTAACCCCAGTAGAGTCATGTTTGAATTATTCAATAACTCAATTTAATAGGTTAAATTAGCAGTTCTTATGACAAGAAATATTAACATTCTTTCGGCATTATTAATGTTTATGTTCCAGCTGTTTAAATAAAATGACTGCAATACGTTAGTTGTATTCATTTTTCAAAATATGTTTTGCATAATGTTTAACATTTATGAAGAACTTTGTTACAATAATACTGACATTTTGTAATTTTCTTCTATATTTTAGAAAACGTTAAGTATATTTTTTCGTAATTATTACGTCGGTCATTAAATGAAGTTCTTTATTATTTTTTTATACACCCTTAATTTTTTCACTTACTGTTAAGAAATGGACAAGTTTACATTTAAACGCATTTTTGTTATTTGTCAATATAATTAAATTCCTAAGGTTTTGTTTGTATATTATTTATGTGTAGTAGGTACTTCATAGTTATTGATAGTTATACTTACAATATATAAACGAGCGTATTCCTTTCTGAAAGGCCAGCAACGCGTCTCCAAAAACCCCTGGCTTGCTGATGTCCGTAAACGACGGTAATCACACCGTATGCTCATCTGCCCCCTAAAATATATATAAAAAAACACTTAATAATATTATATGAGTATATCACAAAATATAATAAGTATAATATGTATTAAACACGTATAGCATTACATAGATCTGTCACCAATACTTAATTTTTAGTCAGAAATAAATTATTGTAAAAAATCCAAGTATCGATCAGGATTACTTTAAATATATTAGATTATTTTGAATTTTTAAATATGTATATTTACCATAAAGTGTCTGTTAGTATTACGATGTACTATATTTTGTATTTTTTTATCTGCTTCAAAAATATTTTATTGCGAGGCACCTTTATTGTATTAAGTGTTATTTTTTTAAATATGAATTATGTTTTCTTTTCTATTTTTTGATAATTTAATAATGAATTAGATTGTATGTTACTGTTGTCGTTGTATTGTAATTTAGAATAGATTTAATGTGTTTGAGGAATAGTAATTCTCTTTTTAAGCATTTAATCACAAATACATGTTTTTAAAAGTACTCACTCAATCAGTAATAATTCTTCCATTTTAATTCTTGGCTTTTTCGAATATAAAAAACGCACAAGCCTTACTTATGTTGAACTAAAGGAGCATATTTTTCAATCGTTTGATATAACTGAAGAGATAAAGGTAGGAAATGAAACATTTCATATATAGATTGATAGCCGTTAAAATGTTTCTTCGAATTACAACAATAACAAACGATAGAAAAATCTACTCTACTTACAAAAGTTACCTGATAGTTTTCTAAAAATAATAAATGTTAAACTAACTTTGTTACTTGCACCACAGCTTTAAATGTTAGAAATAAACGTGTTTTAAAATATACCTTGCTTTTAAATTCTAATGATTGTTTTGGAGTAGTAGGAGTTCACGTTTCAACCCATCCTAATTTTTATGTAAATATGATAGTGACAGAAGTCTTACCCTTTATACATAGTAAAAGACCCGTCATAATCGGTTCAGCCCTTTCAGAGAATGGCCAAAACACAAAGACAAAATTTGCATAAATTAAGTTCAGTTATATGTATTGAATATATTTTCATATGTAATTACAAAAATGATATTTTTTGGTATTATTATACAAATAGAAATTTATTATAGCTACTTAAACTACGTACAAAAGGAACTGAATAATTAGAGCCATTAAACTATTATTTCGAGTCTAATGAAATTCTTCATGGAGACACTTATTAACTATTTAAAAAGGTGTATTTTAAAGAAATTTAATAAACAATAAAGAAACAGTCATCTAATCAACAGATTTTGTACAAAAAATAAATTAGTTATAAACTTTCTTTTCCGTTTTAATATTTTGTATAAAACAGCAATATACATCACAAATTACATACATTACACCTGAGAGCTTATATTTAACATTTTATTTTCGTACAAATAACTTTATAAATATATCACTTTCTACAAGTATTAATTATATATTTTAACTATATATATTCCAACAAACTGACAAATAAAAAGATATATTATAAATTTGGTAATACACATTTTGAATTTAACAATATCATTGAATAAAGAAAATTGTAAACGACTATAAAAACTTAATACAATATTGCTAGTTCTGATTATGTAAACACAAATCTATATTCATTGTTATGCTTTGTTTTCAAACTGCTGAACAGGTTTTAATGAAAATTAGTGTAAAGATAAGCAATCCCACAAGATTTCTATCCAATATAATACTAGAGTCAATTATTTTAATTTTTATTATTATTAAGCTGCGTTTGCATGGCTTGGAGACATATATAATATAGTTCTTGCCAGCTGTTGTTTCTGGTCGACAAGAGAAATGATCTTAGTTGGAGTAAAATCACGTACATAAATTTAAGATATTTTATTACATATATAATTGTGAGACTTGAAGTTCTCATTCTTAAGTATATAATCTGATTTACAATCATATATGACGGATTTTAACTGGCCTTAGTGATAAACACTTATCATTACTTATATTTATAAATAAAAATTTAAGAAATTATAAACTTCGAGGTTGTGGATTCGCACCAGTTCTAATGAGTCTATAACTATTTCTTTAATCATAATATTCGTCTGGTAAATTTCGAGCGATAAGCGAATAATAGGATTATCGAAATTACCATTCATACAAGGAAGGTTGTTAAGCGCAGTAATGCACGTTTTGTTTTAGCGTATGAAGTTTGGAATGTAATTAAAAAATTAATAAGTTGACAGAATTGTCTTAAGACAATAAAGACCCTAACGCATAGAACTTAAAAAAACCGCCCAAAACCTTGTTTATGTAAAAAATTCGAAAACGTCTTGAGAAAACAATGTAGTCAGTGTGAAAAATCATGCTAGCGTGACTGAAGTATGATCATCATAACATTTAACTAACCTGAAACTTAGCAGACAAAAAATTACTTTCTGGTACAAAATTCAATGTAGACCACTGTCGCTGAGACGGTCGTTCGGCATTGCTTATAACCGTCTTATTCTCGTCATAGATCAAATGGGGTAAAAGTCATTGTACAAATACAACATATATAAGTTAACATCTGTATTTATAGCTAAGGCTTTTATGTTTAAGTCATAGAAAACACTGTTCACCTAAAAAATTGATAACCTACTAGCACTAAAATCACGCGTCCATACCCCCACTGACGTGTCTAGTCCGTTTCCCGACACCTGTGGAGGATTTATTTTTAAAACGTTTCCTTTCACTTTCCTCTTCACTGACACTATTACACCGAGGTTTCGGACTTAAAATTGTATCTGAACTAATAGAATCCCTTTGCGATTTCTTCCTTTGACGTTTCGGAATACATTCACCCATGAGCATTTCATTGAACTGCCTCTGTCTGGCTTCCCAGTAGAGGTTCTGACGTTGAATTATGTCCGGATATTTAGCTTCGAATGCGAGATCTGGGGGCAGTAAAAGTTCCCAGCCAGTGTTTGGATTAAATTTTGCAACAGATTGTAATATTGCAAGCACTTCATTTGCCGGCAATCGCACGGCTGCTGTTATCTTGCGTCGGTCAACGTACGAGTGTTGCGTAAAAAGATACAGCTGAAAATTAATTTAATTTTTGAAATTATTAAACTCCGTTATGGTAAAGTTCTTTTTATTCCTGGTAACATAAATCAACAAATTATAACTAATTTGAATTCCGTAATACACATGTACATAATGATATTCTCTATAGTTATTCATTCGCGTTTAGAAGCGACAAACGTGAATAACATTTAACAAGCAGATGTTTTACATTCTCATGAAAAATATAGATATGACATGAAATATACTTTGATTGAGATTCAATAACTCAAAACAAGTAAGGTAAGTAGGGTTTATTGATGTACCCTGAATTGTTTTGGAAAGGAAGTTGTTGTTAAAACCCATAACTTTAGTGATAGTAATTGTGTTTGAGTCGCTCACCACATGGTCTCTGGCCGCGCACAGAAGTTGGGGCGGGGCGGGTGCAGCGCGCGGATACACGTCCTCCGAGCGAGCCGCCCACAGGCCACGCACACAGCATGCCGCAGCGCCTAGCGCCGTCAACAGCGCCGCGTCCCCACCACACACCAAACCGCTGCGTCGCACCGTATCGCGCACCTCCGCGAATGTCATTAGTTTAGCTATAACACACCCACATACATATAATTTAAAAACGTCAAAAAATAACATTAAAAAACAACAAGACACAACAAGACTGGTCAGCTGCAACAAGTAGAGAAAGTTTACCAGCTTACCATAAAATACTTCAATAATAATAATTAAAGCAACTGCAAAAATTTATCCCTACAAAGAATTTAACCATATTGGTAAAATAGCAATTTAGTACATTTCAATGTACCTAATTGAGTTCACATTAATGAATAGACAGACTGAGATCAGAAATGAGACAGATTATGACCAAGAAAGATTTATGAAGTATCTTTTGTTACTTGATAACTGTAATAATTAAATAATTCAATGCAATTCCTTAATATGATTCATTTAACTTCATAAAAAGGTAAACTTTCCAACAAATCTTCAGAAAAGAAATTATATTTTTTTGTATTTGATTATACTATAGTTATGACTAACCATCTACAAGAATTGCTTTGATCTGATCCTGCAGTGAGAGCTTCTTTCCAGCTTCTTCTACATTATCTTCAGCAGCACTTGGTACCAGCTCCTTAATATAGTCGTGTGCGCTCAGTGTCAGAGCAGATCCATCTGATGTGGTACCACTAAATAGTTTCAGTCTTTCCAGCTAAATCGTAATTGTTTGTTACCACAGATATCTCACGATTAACAATATTTTAATTACTAAATATATTACCTCAGCCTGATCTGTTTGGGAACTTTTCCATAATGCATCATACCAGGGTTCTTCAGCAACCTTTTGACTTATTGTATGGAAAGATTTTTCGCGAGCTTTCTTAGCTACATCTGTCTCGGTTCGTGCAAATTTTACTGTCACCTGAAATAATTACTTTTTTAATTTTTCATACTAACTGGCATAAGTAATGATTGTTGGTTTATATAAATATATTTTAAGTACAATTTAAATCAAATTATAAGAATGCTTATAATTTTAGATCACAGGTCTTTATGACTAAAATAATATAAATTCTATTCAAGCATATAGCCTTTGAACCAGAGACAATAACAATACTTTAACAGAAAAGGTACCTGTTGCACTTCTGGTTCTTTGTCCTCATCATCAGAAATATCCAATTCTTTTTTCTCCTGTTTTCTTTTATCTTGTTTGTCACAATAAGAATATGATGGTCTCAATTGAACAATGCCTAAAAATAAACTCAATCTAACATGATTTTTATATAATTTGTTTCCAAGAGTGTAATATTTAAATAAAAATCTATAGTCCTACTACTATGAACTGAGACATTCTACCTTGTATGGGAGTGCAGTGAAGTTCCTTATCTTGTAACAAGCCAATGGCATAATGTTGAGTATCTACACAAGTGGCACTACTCTCATAAACAATTTTATCCATTACATCAGTTCTGAAATACCTTGTTCTTTCCCGTTCTTTATCGTTAATTAAACCCTGTAAATTAAAGATTACAAAGTATTTAAAGGACTAAAGAATATTCTAACGTAATAAACAACTTGTCACTTACATGTAATCCATCTGTATTTACAGCAATCTGCTCTCCTTTAGACGAGCAATATTTTTCGCTATACGGATCTAATCCTATCTCCATTCGCACAAGTTTATTTTTCGGCTTAATAGATACATTTTCCACTTTTGAATTTCTCCAGTCCCTACTAGCAGGCCTAACTGGATATTGATAAATATAAAGGTTCTTTGCTAATGCTTGAGATAAATAGACTGGGATCTGTAAAAAATAAATAAAAATATGAAACAGTTTATACCACAACATAACCTAGCACTTTCAAATCAACTTAACTAAGCAGGGGTAGATTTTCTCACCTCTTGCACAACAGGATCATCTTCTTCCATCGTGCTTTGAGTTATATATAGCCTTTAATACATTGCTTTTAAAATTTTCCTTCTTAACACGCCTAATTTGAAATCATATTAAATGGCTCTGCGCTCAACTCTCAACGCTTTGAATGTATCGGAAATCGGAATATGATATATGTCAATAAATTGTTGATTCAAATTGACATTTGACATTAACGTTTACCTACAATTATAACATAAAACATTAAGGAAAATATACACTTTATAACTGTAAATTAAATATAATTGAACTGATTTATAAAAATCCTCATATTTTCATAACATTTCGTAGAGATTCTAAAGACTCACATTTACCCAGAATAATGTTTCTATATATTATGTATAGAAATAAACATTAAAATTTAATGGGCACGCCAAAAAATGTAAACAACAAAAATATGTTTTCAATCACATTTATTAATTATTAAGTTTATCTGTATAAGCGTTTCTTACAAAATTCATTTTGAATGGCAATATTTTTTAAACTTTTTCTGTTTAATAGTTCATCAGTTATTTAGCCACTAATTTATTTTTGAAAAAAGTCAAATATTGCCGTCAGAAATCAAAATTGAAATAATGCACTTAGCTTTGACATTATGTGGGAATATTTTATTTTCGATGTCAAGAAGTTTTCTAGTTGCTTTTCTAATAAGTATTTTAATATGTTCTGTATTTACTACATAGTTTAAATAACAGCATTCCTTGCACTGATTTTTAATGTTTATCAGAGAAAATTTATACAGCAATAAAAATGTCTGATATGGTTATAAATGGTATGAAAACTAATTTTATAACTTATTATTTATATTATAGGTAATTTATAAGTGATATTGAGATTTTCACTAAAAAGTACACTTTTCACACATTTCTTTTAATTATTACTTAAAATACTATTTATGTCGAGGCCATATCGTTATAATTGAGGTAATCGTTTTAGATTCGGTCCCAGTGGATAAAAAATGGAGTGAACTTATAAGATATAATATTTTTATTATGAAGTTGGTGGAATTTGTAAGTAAAAGTATGAGAGTGTACATTTTTAAGATAAGCAAACATTCATAAAATACATTATAGGCTGTTTGAAGAATGGTCTCTATTTCTATAGGTAATTTCGCTTGTTATTTTGGTGTTACCGACAATAATTCCGAAACCGCAAGGTCACATGTACTGCATCGCTACAGGGCCCACAACAATGATATCGCTCTTATTTATCATTTTATATCTGCGTAAAAAAGTACCACTTTTTATGGAAAAAATGTATTTGGTTTTCCAAATATTTTTTACGTTTGGGGCATTTATTCAATGCTTTTTGTTAAATCTAGTAAGAGTATGGTTATGGTTAATATATGGAGTCTGCTACTTTGCACTGCTTACAGCATTATCATTAGATTTGTTCTTAATTGCTAATGAAAGAGGATGTACTTTTAGTTGTGCTTAATTTATGTACAGATAATATAATAAAATAAATGACGTATCATAATTGGATTGTCTTTTGATTCAAGTAAATTTAATGAATTATGTTTTTAAATGCAAAATAGTTTATAAATGCCCTTTTATGTATAAAGTCACATAGTAGCATTAGGTTTGACGATTAAATATTAATCTGTCAAACTTATTGTGATATTTAATCTGTTAGGTTATGAGTTTGAAAGTTATTTCAGTACTTGATATTGTTCATAATTTGAAATAACAATGAGTATAAATCTACTTTAGCCATCAAGCAATAATTCTATTTCATAATTTAACATAAATTCAATTATTTTCTAAAGTGTATAGTAGTTTACATTGTTAATTTATAATGTTTTCGATGCGTACGTAAAGAGTAATGATTTCATTGTTTTATATCAAATTAATAAAAAGCAGAATCTATTTTTGTAAATACGAAATGTAAGTATCGTGTTTACTTCTAGGTTATATCATTAATGCTCATGATAATCCCATTTGTTTTGAGCGACGCCGGCATGATGCATTGCTTAGCCGTGGCACCTACCCTCGTCATGTCTGTAATGTTCGTCGTGCTTTATTTAGTGGATCAAGTTCACGACATTGCTGAACAGTTATATTTATCTATACAAATTTCCCTCAATATTGCTGCATTTGTAATAGTTGTCTTAGAGAATGAACCTACAGGAGCATTATATGGCTTATTTTATTGTCATCTTCTAATAGCGCTTTGTATTGATCAATATTATGGCATTAAAGAAAGAGGGTGTTTAATTTTTTAAAGCAATAAATGTCCTTTTTAATGCAATTTGTATTTTTCTATTACCAACTAAAACTAAGAAAGCTTTTTCTTCTTGAATATGTAAGAAGTTACATAATATTATAAGTAAGTAAATCTTCATTTTAGGTAGTCGCACTCCTCCTCAATATAATACCTCATATAGTGGAACCTGTGGACATATTTAATTGCCTGGTTGCGGGGCCAACTCTCATGATCTCCACTCAACTCATGGTTCTGTATATTGTGGATCAAGTGCAGTATGAGGCGGAACTATACTATATTATCATTGAGCTGATAGTTACTGTTGTAGCTTTTATTAACCTGTTTATAGTAGGCAAAATTGTTGGAGCAATTTATGGACTGTTTTACATAGATTTATTTATTGCTTTTTGTATGGATGGATACTATATGTATAAAGAAAGAGGCATTACATTGTAATGATTTTAAATTTGTATAGTTATTTAAAATGAATTGTGATAACAAGAGGAAATTGATAATGTTGACATTATACTTCTATTGATAACATATTTGACGGTTAGGTTGGCACTAATGTTAGAAAATTATAGTGATCAAATAATGAAAATATTACTAAGAGGAAGGAAAAAGTTATTAAAGTTTGCAATAATTTTGTTCATATTATTTGTGATATGGTTTTGGGGCCATAAAGATGTAACTATTAAAGAATCATCAAATCCTGTGATATTATGGTGGACAGAAGGTTTTCCTGGAACTGAAGAGATTCGGTATTGCTCTGAAAACATTGTGTGTAGTATTCATAGTAATCATAAGTTTGTGGAACAACACCATGTAAGTGCTTATTTATTTTATGCGAGTAACATTAATTTTAACAACCTTCCGCTACCTAGATATCCAAAAAATGTTATCTGGGGTTTGTACCATGAGGAATCACCAAGAAATGTGGAGGTATTATCGCATGAAGCAGTACTAACCCTTTTTAATTACTCTTCAACATTCAGTAGGCATAGCAATGTTCCATTTCCATTGCAATATGTTGAATCGGTTGAAGATGTACTAAGTACAAAATTCTTTATTCAAACTGACATGAAAAACAGTTTCAAAGATATTGCACCCATAATGTACTTACAGACAGATTGTGAAACAACAACTGAGAGGGACGTGTATGTAAAGGAATTAATGAAATATATTGAAATTGATTCTTATGGTGCATGTCTAAATAACAAAGAATTGCCTACCAAATTCAAACAAGACTATTTGAATAATTTAAATAATGAGGATTTTCTTAATTTCATAGGAAGGTACAAATTCGTATTAGCCATTGAGAATGGCGTATGTCATGATTATATAACGGAAAAATTATGGCGCGCTATAAAGGTGGGAACTGTTCCTATTTATTTTGGGTCACCGACTATAAGGGACTGGCTACCAAATGAAAAATCTGCTATTTTATTAGAGGACTATACCACTCCTAAGATTATGAGTCAATATATAAAAAAGTTACTCAATGATGATGAACTCTATGAAAAACACTTGGAACATAAAACGAAACAACTTATTACAAATTCAAGGCTGAAGAATGAATTACAATTAAGACAGTTTCAAGTGGATGCATTGAAGGTCGCTGAAAAATTTGAATGTTTTATTTGCAAAAAGTTATATGATTTTAAAGCGGGTGTTTTAAAACAAAATGTAGTAAATAAATATCATTACAATTGTCCTCAACCTATTTCAGCATTAACCTTACAAGTCAATCCTAATAACAGCTGGGTGTTTTCTTGGAAATATGCTCAGAGGAAAGCAAAGCAGATCCATCAGCGAATATTAGAAGTCAATTAATCGAATTTATTAAATATTTTATAGCTAATATTATATTTTTATACAAATGTACTTTTATTGACAGACTCCATCTAACGGCGAAACGGGGTGGACTTGATAATGAATACCTCTCTTGATGATATGGGGAATTTTTTTTGGCACCATCCTGTAAACAAGTCTTAAATGAATATTTTTCCGTTACTATATATAAAGTATATTATATAAAACTATCTTAAATTTACTGATCTACAAAACGTACTAGATAATGAAAACTTAAGGTAAACATAACCAGTACAGTAATTGAAAAAGGAGACAAATAAAAATAATACTGATAGCAGTTAAACTATAATATGTATATTTTTATACCATAGAAAGGTTAACAAGTATGCAGTTCACATATAGTAAGCGATTTCTGTCACCCATAAACACCTCTAAGACCAGTGGGTCTAGGAGACGCGTTGCCTATTGATGTAATATGGCTAATGCCATATTACATTAAATGTCATTTTTAGACACGATCTGCACCCGGCCTTATTTATTATTAAATTAAATTCATAGACTGAAATCGAAACGCGCTCAGCTCTTCACGACGTTTCCATCTATGAACGCGGGGACTTGACCCGGCCGGAACTAATTTATTAGGAGTTTCTCCCATCTCAGAAATGTATATTTTGGTAAAGCTACACAGGTACTGTTTATTTTTATTGATATACTAGCTGACCCAGCAAACTTCGTTTTGCGATTAAAAATTAGGGGTTGATTGTCGAGGGGTGAAAATTTGGGATTGTATGTATTTTTATATGCTGTATCATAGGAAAATAGAAATTAAATAAATTGTTTAAAAAATAAAAAGTAAATTTTTGGGGTGGACAACCCTTATAATTTAGGGGGATGAAAAATAGATAGTAGCCGATTCTCAGACCTACTGAATATGCATATAAAATTTCATAAAAATCGGTTGAGCCGTTTCGGAGGAGTATGGAAACGAACATTGTGACACGAGAATGTTATATATTAGATAAAATAGTTGTACTTACGAAATACAGTCAATAATTGGACAAATGGATAGGCATAATGTACAGCCCGTGCAGTCGTCAGTTACACGGGGTATATGTGTTTCTGCATTGAACCTGTATTCAAAAAGATGTTCTTAATAAATTGCAACAATATTTAGGACATGTACATATAAAATGTTATAAAGTGGAAAAAAATAATTTCACCGATGAGAAGTCCAAACGTATCATTTGTTTTGATACTGTAATTTAACGCTGTACTAATCTCTTAAGATATACAATTTATCTTTTAATTGTAAAATATTAAAATAACAAGAGGGGGAAATAATTTAGTAATATTTTTACCCTATTTTTATTAGACGAATTAAAATATACTCACTCTATAGCTTGGTATCCTGAATCGGCGCATGCCATGTAGCATTTGCCACAATTGATACACATATCCTGGAAAATGTTGTGTTCTTAATTCTTTCTAATTTTATTATGAACTCAAAATAATTCAATAAAATTTAAAGCATCTTTAAAAAATATGTAAGGGATTTCATCGTCATGTATTATGAAAGTCAACGGAAGGTTTTATCGCCTTACATCATCAATGAGAGCGACGACTTGTTTGGTGTTATCCAGTTGCTTATACGTGCCGATCCTGGGAAGAGCTAGACCCAGAACGTTTTTGATCTTGGGTACTTCGGAATAGCCGTTAACAGATCCATTTGTTAGAGGTGCTGGTACAGGTTCTCCGTTAACTAAATCTGATTTTTCCCGTAGTGACTGAAGTATTTGTTCTCGTTTTTGATGGTAGGGCCCAAAATGAGCCAGAACCTGTAAAATATTTAAGCACCAACATATTAAAAGTTTATAAGTGAGTTTTTTTACGCTTAAAGATATCGTAATAATGGCCTAAACAATCTATTCTATTTTAAAAAAATCTTTCACTCCATCACTACTGAAATGTTACAACACAAGCAAACTGAATTAAAATTTAAAATTTGTATATAATATTTAAATAAAGACTACTTTATTTAATACTTTATTTAATATATAAATAAAGACTACTTTATTTAATACTTTATTTAATATATAAATAAAGACTACTTTATTTATAACTATATAAATGTGAGTATATTACCTTTCCATTGTTGTCATATAATGTTTGTACGGGTTTTCCTTTCTGGTGTTTGAAAGTTGGTGGTGACTGACCCACCCAGCCTTCCAGCCCTTTTGATCTGAGGTACAGCAGCGCTTTCAGACCAGTTATGTAGTCTTCCACCACTGTAAAGTCCTGGTTTTGCACGGCACTGCATATCTAGATAGAACAAGAAATCTATATAAGTTATAAGAAAGTAACTTCTAATTAGTTCAACTACCTATAGAATCTTTAGTAACTTTCAATAATGTTGCATGGGTTTTTGGTATCTGATTTATTTTCTGTTTACACAAAAACAAATAATAATAGGATCGTCAAAATTCTTATTAAAAGAAATACAGCGACAAACAAAATAAATATTACAGTGATATATTGTTTTATGCTATTTAGAGATATTTAAACTATGAATTGGGTCTAAGCTCACCTGGACAACGGGCGCTCCGCATAATATGAATTGAAGGGCAGAATCCGCCGAGTCGATGCCGCCAATACCCATTATGGGGAAGCCTGGCAATTTGTTCGCGATAGCCGATACTGCGCGTAGACCCATTGGTCTCGTCGCGTTGCCCGAAACACCACCATACGTCGTCTTCTTTTCTATACCTGAACATTATAATTTTCGACCAATGGTCAGCTTGGCTGAATATTATGAAAATATGTATGTCCATATGTAGTGATTTTTCTTATTAATGAACATATTATATATAAAGGACGTTAAAGAAATAAATCCTTTGACCTAAATATTTACGTAAATAAGTAAAGTATCCTGCACCTTCTAAAATTTGTAACTAATACAGAAAATTAACTTACCGACGCCTGGCCAAGGTGTGGAATCAGCTCTAACAGACATTAGCCCCGAGACTGTATTAATGGCTGACACACCGCTTGCACCGCCTGTATAGTTAAAAAAAATATATTTTAAAATGACTGCCATATAGGCTTACATATATGATATACTAGTACATATTTCTTTTCCAAACCTTTTGGTTCTCAAGCTAATAGGCTAGCGCTAAATAAAAGCCCTTGACACACTAATTTGATAAACTTGTTAAGATAATTAGGATTAGAATAAAGTGGAATCCAAGATTGAATTACAATATTAGTTTAGGCGTAAACCGTATTGAAAATTGCTTTAAAAATTATTTTTATACCTTCAAATGCGGCTGTGGCAATACTGACGATCTCTGTAATGTTCGGCGTTAACTTCACAAAGAATGGTATTTTTATCGCTTTTCTGACCCACTGTGATATGCCTTTTACCAATTTCGGATCCTGTATGCAAAATATTAATAAACCTTTGAGAATTATAACATACGACGCAAGAAGATATGCAGGTACAGACTAAATTATACCGGGAACCTATAGAAATAAAAAAATATATCTATTATTAATACGTGCAAAAACTTAATCCAATTTTAAGAACACTGTACAGAGATATTGAAATTTATTAAACTTTATACATTAAGGCAAATATAGAGAATTGTAACTTGCTAAATTGTATGTATAAACTGTTATTTAATACACAGAACTTTTATAAATACGGTAATGAAAATAATCTGGTTGCCAAAATTATACGCAAATATTTTATGAATTTTAAACTGTGTTAAGCTAAGTAAATATAGCGTGAATATAGACTTTGATTGATCGAAGAAACTGACCTGCCCACAAGCAAGCCCCATGCCGCTCTCACCCATGCCGTGAGGACAGGAGAGATTTAGCTCTAACGCATCTGCACCTGAAGCCTCCGCTTTTTGCGCCAGTTCTGTCCAATCAGCTTCATTGTATGAACACATTATTGATGCTACTACGACCTAAAATTGAAAGGCATACATTCGAAATAAAACTTAATTCTTTTTCTTAACTCAAATTTATTCCTTTCAAAATAAAATTATCATTTTTAAACTGTAGCTAGATTATTTTTTGTATTTCAATATCGTTACAGTTTTTTATACACTACAGAAGTAAAGATTGCCTTTATAGGATAAACATGGTTTTTATAGGCTATAAGTCTATAGTTTAGTTTTGACTTTCTTACAAAAAAATTATTTACTAAAACTCAAACCAAATTTACTTTAGTAGGGAAGTCTCTCTTAAGTTCCTTAATACTCTGACACCAATAAGCCTCGCTTTTCTCTGAGATCAGCTCGATATTCAAGAAAGATCCTTGGCCCGGTCCATAGTTTTCACCTGAAGTCACCCCACGCACGATACGAGGAGATACGTTTGTAACAACGTCCTAAAGAAAACATGTAGGCCAAATATTAGATCCATGAATACAAGGTATATAAAATTAACTACATACTTTCAAAAGCTTCTTATTATAGTAAATGTAACAGATTTGGTTGAAATAGATGCTTAACAATATAGCTTTTCTTTATTATATATTAATACTAACCTTATCCAAGCCAAATGTCTTGGTAACAGCAAATCCCCAACCCTGTTGGAAGGCGCGTCTGATCATAGCCGAGCTGGTCGTTGGTGGAGCACTCGCTAATCCAAACGGATTCTCAAATGTAATACCACAAACCTCCACCGATAGATCTACATCATCGATAGGACAGTGGAATTTGGGCAGTTCCACAGGAGAGTTGGTTGGAATTCCCTATACATATCGTTCACTTTAATTAATTAGGGTCTTTAATAACTTAGTAAATAAAATTTCAAACAGCGTTGCTTCTTATTGTTGTTATATGAATTTAATAAAGTAAATAATTTTTAAATACAATAACTACATTTTTAATATTATCATTCAAGTTACTAGTCATTACGTATATTCATTGTCAGGCTGTTATATTTTGAACTATATTAACTCTAAAAGAAATTTGACTGGCCTATAAGGAATTACATATAAAATTTTATTAATTATTTGTATACCTGTAGATAGCAGTGCATATGCCATGCAGCATTCTTTCCATCATTGACAGATTCAACGGTAGTCTCAGCTAGGCCTGCTAAGTCACCTCCCACAAATACACGGGGTTCAGACACACTCTGAAGAGTGGTGCTATCTACTTCGGGCAACCCCCAATGGGATAATTTGATACCAGACATAGCTTCCTTCACTGAAAAGGTTAAATAAGTATTAATATAAATATTTTATAAGTAATAAATTTCAAGTTTTGAGCCATAATAAGGCAGAGTTGATTTATCAGTACTATATGTTGAACTTTTTCTGTAAGACGATATAAATATTCTTATTACAATGAATTATTAATAACAGAAAAATGGAATACATTTATTTACTAGAATAAATATGAAGTGAAGTATGTTTGTATTATTTTAAGTTGTTAATATAATAGAACGGAATAGTAAAAACGTGTAGTGATGCTTATAATTTACATATCACATGATATTGTCTTGTCTGTAATAACTGATAATTTTTACTCATATTATAAATTCGAAAGTTTGTATGTATGGATGTTTGTTAATCTTTCACGCAAAAACTGCTGAACGAATTTTAATAAAACTTTATAGAGACATAGGTGATACATCAGAATAATACACAGGCTTTAATTTATAAAAATCTTGTGACACGCGTGAAGCCGTGGTGTGCAAGTTTTTCATATTACCTTCGTTGTCATATAACCCGGAACCAAAAGCTGAGATGATAAAGTTGGCTTTAAGCTGCATCACCTGATCTTCATCTTCAATCCACTCGCCATCATCCAGTTGTTCGGTACGGCACATTTTCAGAGCCGTAATCTAAAGCATTTTATTTTTTAAAAAACCATTAATTTGAATCCAATAATGTGGCTAATTTTTCTAAAATTTTGACAATTCTAAAGTATTTTATTCCCTACCTTATTATCTCGAACAATAACTTCACGAGGTGACATAAAAGGCATGAACTCGCATTTTTCTTCTTTCGCTAAATCCACCTGAAAGTTGAATTATACTTAATGTACTCATAAAGTAAGAAATCTATTTTATACTAGCTTTTCATAGCGACTTCGCTCGCATTTATGTCAATTTTGTTATCCACTTCTAGTTCTCTGTCATATTATTTTTGGGTTAGTTCACTGAATCTATAATTTCTTCTACTGAGTCATTATATGTAAAGAGTAATAAGAGAAAATATATTTAAATCCGTTGAGGCCTTTCGGAGATTAGCCCGTAAGTACGGACTGACAAAAAGTTAAGAAAACAGTTTTTGTGTTCTATAGTTCTTTTCTATCCACCCACAATAGTTTTGCATTAATTCATAGAATGTACGGACACGTGATTTTTATTGATTTACTTTATGTATAGAAGATATCATTTAAAACACACATAGTGTGATAGCGCATTCAAATCTGTTAAGCCGTATCAGAGATTAGTGCGCACATAGCCAAAAACAAAAAGGCAAGAATTTCTAAAAATGTTTGTTTTCGGATCTATTATGTTAATATAGTCCCCTAATAATAGTTTTTCTCATATATTTTCAATGTATAAGAAGCGATCAGTTCCATTTTTATTATATTATAGAAGAAGAAGAAAATGCTTCATTTGGATGTAACATTTTGAAAAGCTTTATTATTTATTGGTGT
>JAOSYY010000010.1:3552985-3580420 GCA_025727935.1 Hebomoia glaucippe
ATATTAAAAATAAAAACAGGTCTTTACAACGCATCTTTTCAATTTCCACGACGTCCAATCATAAAACATATTATTAACTTTATTTTGAATAAGCTGAGATGTAGCAATGTAATTTTGAAGCATATAAAGGAAATAATATATATTTTCTTCCCAACAGAGGAAATAATGTAAAATTCATTAAATGTTACTTAAGACCTCATTGTCGATGTTCCCGTCTCGGAAAATTCCCTTTTCACACTTAAATTGAATTCACTCTTATACAGTAAAAAGCTACGATCACGTTAAGGTTTACATAACAAATATAAGCTAACACCAATTAAATATTTATACAAAGGTTATAGAATGTATAAATTTGGACTAAAATATAGGGATAATCTACTAAGACTTAATGGACTACATAAAAAATTAAAATAAATGTTATTAGATATAGGATTCAGAATATTATATTTCATAACAAACGTGTGAACAGAACAATTGTTTTTGACAATTAACTAATCAATTAATAATGAAATGAAGATAACGTGCATTTAAATATTAAAAATACAATATATATGGATATAAGTTACATTAAAAGTCCAGTATGAAATTATTCAGTTTGATTATATAAAAAATGCAACACCAAAGTTAATGGTGCAATCGATTACAATTATTACAAACTAAATTATTTACATGCTGATTCTTCTAAATATTTGCATCTGAACAATACATACATTAAAACCTTATTACTATACTATTTAGTATTTTGTGCAATTGTTGATGCTTTATAATGTTAAGCAAACTAGTTCTAGTTTCAAAATTTTAAAATTAAACAATAATTATTATCTATGGCATCGTAGTTGTAACGTTGAAACGATGGTGACAAGCAGTAACAATTGCACGCGTCGTACGTGGTATATCTAATTATACTTACCTTAGGAGTGGATTTAGACATTAATTAACGTTAATACCAAAACGATAACGGTAATTAAACAATATAGATAAGACTACAGGTATAAAATAGAGGCCGATAATCGAAACGAGTCAATTAAAGCCTAAACCCGGTATCACATTTAGCGAAAAATGTCTCCCAGAAATAACCTATACGACCGAATTGAAAAGGAGTTTCTACAGCAAAGAACGATAATAGACGTCCATTTAAATTCGGTCGGTGTTTACTTTAAATTGTGCGGTGTAATGCAATAGTTAAAATAATTATGTATGTATGATATCTTCACTATACCACTGATTATTGTTAGTATTGATTTCTATATTCTAATGTTAAAATCTTAATACATTGGCAATATAATGAGATTATTTTTAGACGGGTTAACGGTAAAAGGGACATTATTTTACACTAAATTTTCTTCGTTATTGCTTTGCAATTAAATTACTTTTAAATCATTTGTATCAAGTTAAGGTAAATTTTAAACCTTTTGAAGGTTACAGGTATTAGTTAAGATATCATCATGTTGGCTTAATGCTTAAGCTTAGCTAGCTTTCCGACGATATGTACTCAAATCCTCATCAACCGTAGGTGCCTCCAAATGAATTGATAATGATTACAATAATAAACACAAAGTATCATAAAATTCCATTTATTTTGTACATTTATGACTCAATTTCGTGTCCTTGTTAAATTTACCAGAACATTTTTAATGTAACCAATGTTGTTAGAAGTTAAGCTTATATATTATATAAATTCTTAGCGAATACTGAATACTGTACTTATCGAAAAATTCTATGAAATACAACAATTGGAAAAACAAACAAAAGTAAGCAATAATCGAAAAATATAATCTCTGCCTAACATAAAATTTAACAATTCCACGACGAAACATCCAAATGTGAATAAAAACAAATATTGAATCAATATTCGTTTTTTTTAATGAATATAGGAATGTATTAATTCTATTTTAGTGTCAGTGAAAGCACCCGAAAAAATACGAAATATTTCAAAAGTTGTACAAAACCATTGACCATATAGTTTACCATAGACAAATGTCAATGTCACTCCACAGATTATACAAAAGCGTTAACATATCACTCACACCCACGTTACATTAATGATTATTTCTATTAACATTAGAGGATTAACATCTATGTATGCATATGCAGTCCATTGTATGTGAGCGCATTGGCTGATGTCGAAGTGCGTTGGGAACAATGCGCCCGCACTGCCTCCGGGCTCCGGCTTTACTATACTATCTGAAACTAATTATTATATACCATTGACTTTAGTGTTCCGCAGAGGTCCTCGAATTTCATCATAGGTTCGTATCCTACTTGCAGAAATCAGATCGTGTTCATGATGGCCGTTGGTTGAATAAATAAGTGTAGCATACAAAATGAATTCAGCTCACCTGCTCTTTACAACAGGAGACACTTCCGCTTTACTTTAACAGGCTGTTCGGGGCGAAGCACCGCACGGATCGCTTCGTCAAAGACAGTTTTCAGCCCCTTTTGCGTCAGCGCTGAACATTCAAGATACCTCACAGCACCAATCTCCTTTGACATGCTTAGGCCCTGATAATTAATTTAAATGCTAACAATTTACTGTTCTCTTCAATATTGAAACGCGTATAAAATTATTAATTGACGTATCGTAACTATATTTTTCCTTTTTATGCCTGAAGGCCGGTGCCTATTACAAAATATACTACTACTGTTTCCAATGTTTGGGATATTTATAATTATGTGCTTATATATAATTAAATATGGTACCTGTGGATAAGTAATAGGAGCCAGTTTCTTGTCCTTGAGCTTTTCAATGGTGTCCTTGTCTTCGCGAAGGTCGAGCTTAGTCCCGACAAGGATGATGGGCGTGGATGGACAGTGATGCCGTACTTCTGGGTACCACTGGAATGGTTACAATATCACATTATTAAAGGTGAGTGGTGTAAAATAATTACTTCAAGAAATCACAGTTTATAAATGGGAAATATTTTCCAAATAATCAAAAACAATTTTTATGGATTTAGGACCAGTTAATGTTTCATTGAAAATCATCTCAGCCTTTAAAATAAGCAGTAATCAATTCATCTTACCTTAGCTCGGACGTTCTCGAAGGAGGCAGGGTTGACAAGAGAGAAGCATATTAAGAAGACATCTGTCTGTGGGTAGGAGAGTGGTCGCAGTCTATCATAGTCTTCCTGACCAGCCGTGTCCCATAGACCAAGGTTGATTGGCTTTCCATCTACCAGCACATTCGCTGAATAGTTATCGAATCTGAAAAGGTTAACATAATATTTTCAGCCTGTGTTATACAATGTGACTTGTCCGAGTCTAGTTTTATGAGGTTGTCAAACCGTTTATAATTTTTGGACATTGTTATAGTGCTGTTTTATTGATTGTTGTACAAAAATGTCGCTTTATTCTTTATTACATTTTAAACGTTCAGTTAAATCGGAAGAAATGTCTCTAGCATATACGAAAGCTGTCATTATCTCGTGACCACGTCACTGCCAAGAATAACACGTTAAAAAGACAAAATCAAAACCAAGTAGTTCCTCACGTATTTTGTATTTAATACGTATAATAATTTGAATATTATACCTAGTTTAAAAATCAAATAATATGTACAATTTCCCTAAAATACTCCTGAATATTAAAAATATATATTTACCTTATTATTTCTGTATAGATGAATAACGCTAAACCTGTATTTTATAAGATTGGCCTGAAGACATAACCTGTATAGTATTTAGTATTCAAATGACTTTTTACATTCACATTCAGCAATATTATACAGCTCGTAAATACATTTTTGATATTATCTGTCGTAACGGTCGAAGTCCGCCATTACAGTCTAAATTACATCGGATATGACTAACTTTTCTCGGAGGAACAGGTGGTAAGGCTAATTCCTCAGAAATCGACATCTGAACTTACTTTATAATAAAATGATCATTTTACGCATACTTTTGATTGTATACTGATTTACAAGTACCAGAGACTTTCCTGCAATTGTGTTTATCTTAATAAAATTACAACTGAATTGGACTAACGTCGCGAGTTGTATAGTTAAGAATAAATAACACATGGAAATAGAAAAGTCGAAGTTTTAGGTATACTTTGCTGCCCTAAGATAAAAGATCTCCTTTTAAAAATTATTTCTATTATAAATTGGTCTCAGATATCTTAAAGTGTTTTCTTAGCTATTCTTAAAACACCCAGATTTTAAACGATTTTATTAATTTCGATGCAATTTTAACAGAGCCAGTGAATTACAATTAATAACCATTACCGTAACTTGTATGATAATTGAGGCGTCGGCGTTGGTTGACCAATTTTGTTACATAATTCACTGTATTAACTTTTGTTCTCTACTTATACGTCGAGAAACCGGTTCAAAAATCTGACATCACACAATTAATGTAATTTCACACGATTAAATAAGTGTGTGGGATCAAAATAGCTCTAATAAGAATGTTATTTTCGTGTTAACTTCGTTTCTTAACATTCAAAAATTAACATATTTGATTGTTCCCATGTAAACAAGATATTATGTAATTTAGTTTGATTATATTTTAGCAAATTTTTTGGAGGCCAACTGAATCAACTACACATACATTAATTTTATTTTATTAGCCTCACTATAACAAAAAGGAAGGTAAGTAAAGGTCAAGTTCATGAAACGATTTGAATCAACTTTAAGGAGTATAATGTAATTTTTTATCATATATGTTAAATAAAAAGCCTAAAAGATCAAAACTCCGACTTATCTAGTTGCATGTAGGCACATCATATAAGAAACAACAATTTTTGGGAAAACTCGAAGTGAAAAGAAATGGCAGAGCGCCTTGATATACTTACACCGTAGGTATATATTCCCCTGGGAAGGCATTCGTTGTGTAACTGATGAGCAGACATGTTTTACCGACGGCACTATGGACAAAGGAAAATCCAATTAGTATTCTGAGAAATATCAACATATTACAGTTTATAAGGGTACAGTAGAAAATTTTAAAATAAAATTTCTGTAGCTGCTAATAGGAGATATTTATACAGTTTTTTCATAACTAAGTTCGAGTGTCTCAAACCCGAGCTTTTATATCTATAAATATCAGGTTAAAGAGGCGGTTACATTAATCCTCCTTCCAACTTATATATTTATACCGATATAAAATTTGAATAAGCCACTTTTTATGACATCCTGAAAACATGGAACATAATGAAGTATTCACTAAACCAATATCTAAATTCAAGGGGATTAACACTGAATCTGTTTTTTTATTCGATGATTTAGCTAATATTGTATATAAGAAGTCTAGATATTATAATCATCTTTACTTATATAAGGGTGAAGTTAAAAATAAAAATAATTAACTGGACATACTTCACAGAAAAGTTGTTAACTTCAACAATAGTGTCTTGTTACGAAATGTAAAGCTAACGTGACGCGTAAAAAACAGCCATAAGACTACCAAAGGCTACTCATGCCCGACAAAGCCAAAACCTTTTTCTGACCCATAAAAAATAAACACTCGAGCACGTTCTAGCCGCAAGGATGAAGGATATTATTCAAGTTAACACATAAATTGTAGAGATACGCGAACGTGAAGTTTATTATGAGCGATAAATAAGCTTTAGGCAGCCTCGATGCAGTTTGTATTTCTTTAATATGCTATCGTGACTGCATTCCAATTTATTTTAACTATATTATACAGGATGTTTGGGGACTACTCCCGAAAACGAAGACGGGTGATAGTACTAATGACACCTTTGATAAAGGGATAGAAAAAAAATCGAACCTGACTAAAAAAAGATATATTTTTAACGCTTTTTATTAGCATTATTTACACTCCATCCTGTAAGTACAGGTAAATAAAACCATAGTTTCATAAAAAATACATTACTTTACTTAATAAAAGAACCATCAATGAAGCATGATAACAAAAACAGCTCGACTAACATGATGGAGCGAAATAACGGTAGTAAAACGTTTTAAAAATATGAGTTTTTTTGTCATGTTCTATTTCTTTTTTCCTTACTATCGCCAAAGGTGACATGAGTACCCCGTATAATATGTGAAGCTATTCACGGACAAAAGTCAACATAAGTTTGGATGCCAATGATTAATCCCAGCTTATTAACAATGACCCATCATAGATTTAGGCGAAAGCATTTAAAACAATAAAAAAGCAACTATTGACATTGAATAATAGTTCGAGTGTCATCAAGTTATATAAAGTGAATATTAGGATATAAGTTTAAATTTAAAATTAATACATTTAAATTAGCTGCGGTCTAAAAATTATAAATGTTATGTTTCCTTGTGTTTAAACCGACACTCATCGTGGAATTGGTACGAAATTGATTTCACTTTTAGTCTTTTATAAATCTACGGAGGAATCTTTGATCGCGTTACTTCAATACACAAAGTGAATATTTATCTTCCCAATCTTGGATTGAAAGGAGTACTAGTGTACCGTACATCACACATACAATCTTATTTACAATTTTCCGGTAGCCTAATTTGGTGTAACGATAAGTGACGTAATAACAATATATAACTACCAAATAATGTCTCATTAATGTAACTGGAGATAACAATAAGTCAAAACTCACTGAAAAGCTGTTATAATCGATGTTCAAACAAACACCGCGGTCACTAGAGTTATATTATGCTAAAGGTCGTAACAGTAGGCAAATATTACCAAGTTTGTAATTCTACCCTCGTCTTATCAATATTACATCCTGCTTTCCAATTAGGGATGACGTTTGAGCTTTGTATCCGTTTACATATTTAAATAATGGTTATAACAATACGTAATTCTTATAACTTGTGCTATTGACTTTAAATTTTTCAGATAACATGATGGAAAATGCAAGATTGTTAGTGTTTCAAATCAATCATTATTATAGTTCAATAATGTTCGTTTAATTCAAAATTCTTATTTTAAAATAAAACCTATTTATTAGCTCCTACATTTTTAAATGCACGAATAATAAATTTTAAAATTCATCTTGAAAAGCGAACTTTTTCTTGAATCGACATTTCTTCCGCGCTGTGATAAAGTCAGCAATCATTGAACGATTGCTGACTCATCGCTTATCGAATAAGATTGGAAGCGTTACCATGCCATCTCTGACTCATCTCTGGCTGAAAACAAACGATATTTTTATTACACTCATTTATATCTACTTGTTCAAGAATTTAAGGGTCAAAAAGTTTTGTGATATGAAAGTGACTATTCGCAACTTGACCTGTAATTAACTTAAACGAAGTCTTCAACCATATGTTATATGTATCATATGTCGCATATGTCGCATACGGGTTTATAAGCAACACCGTAAAATTCCTTAACAAAGCGTCAAAACATTTTAAACCGGTGAATAGTAAACGCACCAAGGTTTTAGATTTAGAATAGGCGTTTACTTTGTTTTAAAGTAAAATATATATTACAGAATCTTCTTTACATCTGACAATATACATGATCGACTACTCTATATCTATCCTCGTACCATGTTACCCCATTAGGGACAGCTTTTAAATTATAACTACGATATTGAAATACCAACCAAATCCAATGGAATTATAAGCATCGAATAAATTCTGTTGAAATTCCAACGTAGAATACAAAAGCTATGATAATGTTCGCATGACTGAAGGCGATTAAATTGACACTGACAACGCAATGATCATTACGCAAAGCATCTTCGTAACAATTGATTGGAGACCTAAATACAAATCTTTGTAAATCATTTGGCGTGGGTATACTGATTCTCGATAGACTCAAGGCTGCGGTAGCGTCATCAATTTGAGCGGCTTGACTTTGCAACTTCTTTAAAAATCATAAAAAATACAGAACCAAATGTGAAGTATTATACCAGAATTGTTTGAGATGAGAAACCATTTTAAAATTACTAACATCATATCACATCACCTTTCCACTCAAAGCAAGGCAAAATTTAACTCCATTATGGTAAACCATACCCTACGTCAATAAAAAGCCTTTTGTATCTTCATATCCAATAAAATACAACACGATGCGAATGATGAATAATGTTGTTACGCTTATTCAATACTAAATTAATTTTGGAATTATAGAACTACTTTCGGACCTCTTGAGATAGTAAATGTATATAGCAGATACTACAGTGGAATAATTTAGACCTGTTTTGCTTATAATATCTCTGAAATAGTTATTTGCTATAAAAGGTCTAGCATAGCTAGTTTAGAGACACATAAGTGGGCTTATTTTTCAAATAAAAGAACAAACTCAGAGTAGAATCTTGTACGTTATATGAGAGAAACAGGTCCGTCGCGAAATCACGACATCGCGGGAGAACCAGTTATAAATAACTCGACTCGTAAGTAGTAACATTGTGCAGTCATTCATCGCAGCGTACACCAATACGAATGCGATGCTTTGTTTGGTTTTGTATGGGAAATAATAGCCGGATTCCAATTTAAGTTATTACCAACAGTATTTCTGCTTTTTATCAGACATCGACATACGATCTCGAAACTCATTTGATTCAAAGCCATATCATTAACATATTCTTTATTAGCTACACCTACAAGTTTCAAATGATAAAATTCAATATTTTATTTAAAATTCAGTTTTCAAGAAATACTATTACTGTTTCAAAAATATAATAAAACAAAATCACTACTATAGTAAAATGTTAATATTTATATTATTGTACATCAAAGAGAGTTTGAGACTAATACAGAACCACGACTACTTCATTCTCCAGATAAAAGAATATACTTAGAATATAATCAGGAAATCTTCGCTATGTTATCTAAAGAGCCTTTATCCTTCTTAGAAGTTTTATAAAAACGCAGTCACCTACTTTAAAGAATTTCAGTATGACGTATTTCTTTTCACAAAACTAGTCTTAATGTATTCAAACGAGAAACCTATATTTTATTACTCGCTGTCTGATTATGCCTGATAGTCTATTCGGAATATTACGATTACCTTTTCATCAATTTGAAAGAATATACATATTTGTCTCATGCATTGGTCCTAAACTTCTTGTAGTTAAAATAAACCACATAAATGTTTAATAGCCATATGACCATAGCTAAGGTAGTAGCAGTCTCCGGGCATATAGTAAGCTATAGTGTAGATAAATTTCTGTCCCTAATTCACGGGGCGATTTTCTTTACAAGTACTGTCCAGCTTTTTGTGCCCAGTTTAACGGAAACACTTTTGCATCAATTTTCCGCGGGACGTCTAGTGCTAAAACGCATTGTTTATATATAAATACATATAAAGCGGTTGCACCTATCACCAAGTGAGTAAATGTCTGTCAAAAAAAAAATAGTGAACTCTCTGTAACGGTATACAAGACTTAAAATGTTCATACATCCAACTAAGTGATGCTATCTTGTCTGTAACAAGTTGTTATTGTGATTCATAGTCGAGATTATGAACAAGCCGACGTAGACAAAGAACCAGCCGGTAACTTGACATAGATACATCAAGTTAACTCTAGTTACTCACTGACAGCTACTATACAACAAATAAAACTTTGAAACGAGAAGGCTATTGCGATCTTATGTAAAACGTTTTCCGAGAAACAGCTTTATTCAGATTTTAGTGATAAGTTTTACAGTAAACCATGAGATCTTTTTGTTGAAACTGGTGATACATTTTGAGTATGCTCACAAATCGACGTTACTTAAAAAAAGTTAAGTCCACAATTTAAATATAAGAGAACAAAAATCGCGGTTAGCAGCTATATTTAAAATATCTAATAGTGTTTGTTAGTCCACTTCACTTGAGTTTCAACCGCTATTTAGATTACTACTGTGTGACGTCATCTCCCGTTGTCTAGGTTATCCGAGCTGTAATTATAAAGCTGGATTTTACAAGTTTTGATCTATCTTTTCGGAACAAATCGGATAAACCAATTATTAATTCTAATATAATGCATAAATGACCTGGTATTGTATAGTTACTTTTATTAGCTCGTAACAGAACGGTCCAACATAATGACTCATACAAAGTGTACAACGCGAATCTCTAGAAGCTTTCAGTCTTAACTGAAAGCTTCTAGAGGAATAATATAAATGGCAATTAAGTTTTTTCTAAACGACTTATTGGATTATGTTTAAAGCTTAAACCGAACGTTGAACCATTTTAATTGTATTAAAAGCCATTGTCTTAACAATTTATATTGAATTAATCGACAATTTGAACAAAATGTGTCTTTAGAGAACGAGAAAATCTCGTCGTAGTTATTTATTTGACACTGTATTACGAGTAGATTTCCTCTCGGAAGATTGTACGTTTATAACCATTTTGAATGTTTAACCTTTTCGAATGTGACTGGAGTATAAGACTTCGGGTGCATACCAATTCTCTTATATTAAGAGTTTAAGAGAGAGATAATTACCAAAATTAGGAAAGATATTAATACTACAACAATTCGATTTTATAAAGTATCATTCGATATTTAATAAAAAATAACACATCAAGAAATACTGTTTTCTTGGGACCACTATAATACACCTTATATCTTTCGATTGGCGACATGAAAAAGGCAAACGAGCAAAGGTTAATCAACGATGTCATTAACCAGCCATTTGAAAAGAAAATTCCTAGAGTTGAGAAACAGAACATATCGTGTAAATGGAAAGTTTCTTCTCTCTATATTAAGTAGAAATCCTTTACATTTAAAAAGTATATTTTATTGATTCTATTTGGGTATGGGTCACCTAAATTACTGCTATTTCACAGGATATTCTTCTCTATACACATGTACGTGATCATCCAATTGAAACTAAATGAAAACAAAACGAATACATTAATTATAATAATTTCAGGACGATTAGGCAACGATTCTATGAAATATGATGTGACCAAAATCTTGTGAAAAAATCTGTAAATACACAATGGACGTTACGAATCGATCGGCAATCCACATGGAAGCAACGACCTTCGGCACATATCGCCATTTGCCTTTCGAATGAAATAGAAGAGGCAGGTAAATTGATTCCATTGTTCCATTATCAAATTTAATTGAGCTCAGAACGAAACAATGAACTCGTTGAAACCTTCACAGCGTTTGTAGTGAGCATACAATACGCCTTTACTTCCATACATATAATAAAAAACCTAAGTACTCTCGGAGGTAAGAAATACTGAGATCTTTACATATTACACGTTTATATTGTAGTATCCTGTTGTACATTGAAGCAATAAAACCACTTAAAGGTAGCTATGAGGAATGTTCCTATTAAGACTGTGATTACTCTTGTCTCAAACGTGAGTAATACATGGGATTCGTATGTCCAGCTTCCATGAACTAACACACTTGTAATGTAATGATGTATTGTTTTAATTAAGCGTACAGTAAAATTATTTCAAATAATTAATTAAATACAATGTAATCAAGAATGTATCTCGATTTTTAACCTGCAACCTGCAAAACTTTCCTATAATTTATGTCTATCAGTTGATTTGATGATAGACCAAGGAATATGAATGTCTGCATTTTTTAAACTACTTTATACTATATGTTTAGCATTTGATTGTTATTATATGTCAATATATTTATTAAAAACGTTTTGTTTGTATGTTTTCTGGGATTACGTCACGAGTTAAGTTTTAAAAAGAAGTATATTTTTTGTACTGCTGTAAGTCATATATGTTACATACAGATATAACTCTTAATAGTTGATTGTATTATATTCCACATAGACTGCTCTACCGGTGAGAACGAGTCTTATTCAGACATTAGTTTTCATACACTCGATTGCAATCGACTAGAAAAGTGCAAGCCCGATAAAACCTGCTCATCTAATGAACAAGTCTTTGTTACTCTTCTGAAATAAGACAATTAGCAAATCTTGATTTCTCTTCCTTTGCAATCGATTTCTAAGCAATTGTTAGAGTTAAAAACGATTTTTTACACTCTATTGTTCAAAATCGGTCATAACTCATAATGAACTATTGTTTCATAAAACTGTTCAATTTTGACTACGTAAGAAATCAACATAATTTTATAATCTTTTTTCATTCCCGACATTGAAAGCCGAGCAAGATAAGATAATGGAAGGTCATGAAATTCTCATGACATCATTAAATTAAAATTAATAAAATTAAAAAGGAAAGTTTGCATGTTTTTATTATCTAATAAAAGCATGTTAGCAAATCCTAAAATTGGATGTATCTTTCTATTTATCAAGAAGTACTTTAAATTTTTTTTTATTACAATGTTATCGTAATGTCAAGTGATTTAAAACTTTATTTACCAAGATAGGTTAAAAAAAAAACAATATTTTCTAATCGCTACAGTAAACAAGAAACCTGATTGCGTATTGTCTCTAAACAAGAATCCTTGAAACTGTTGCAGTTTCGTATCCCTCTCATAAGGAGTAGGGTACAAGAGAATTCTAATTAAATTTCACCACATCATATACTTATAATCTACAAATGAAGGGTCAAGTAAGTTACAAATTATACCTATATTTCTTTGTCTTATAACGGACTATCCATAAATAGTGTGCTCTAAAACAGTGGGGAAGAGGCCTACTAAACTTTCACCAATTTTAAATTAAATAAAACGGGACATATTGTCGACAGTGTCACATAATCCTTTAAATAATAGATATCATTATAAAAATAAAGAAACTTGTAAAATTATAATATTTCACGTTACATCAAAAAGTTATATTATACACAAGTTATAGTATCCACATATATAATAGATGACTACAAAGTAAAACAGTCTTTCTGAGATTAAATTTAATCATTTAATAATTATTTATAGCGTAAACCTAATATTTAATTGAAATTAAAACATGCTTATGGAACTGATGAATGCTCCATAACTGGTACGGTACTGACTACTGATCACTAAAAATAGACCTTTCACAAAAACTACAACACAAAGACCAGTTATATTTTTTAACAAACAATTTAATCTTTGTCATACTTCCTCAATACACATCTAAAATACTCGACATCTGCTGAGCACATTTTCATTCTTAGTACTACTTTATTTGATAATTAAAGTATTATCCATAAAAGAATAATACATTCCTGAACAAAATGCACTACAGATGACTCAGACTTTTCTGCCGATCGATATTAGGGAGTTACTTGAAAGCTTCTAAAAAGCGCAGTTAAAGCTCTTTTAGTATCTGTAACTACGTATTGTTCTAGTATAGACGCAGGCAAATGTCTTGATAAGATTTCGGTGACGTCGGGGAATGGCATGTCCTTTTAATATGACCATTAAAAATGGGTAATAGTAGCCAAAACCGCGTTTAAAGCGATATTACTTAATTGGCCGCGCCCCATTTTATTACCAAAGATACCTAAAAAATCGCGGACATCTAATGAAAATTGCCAAGACGTATGCCGTAATCTGTATCAGCATCTCTACAATACCTGTTTTAATTGAAGCCGTGCCCGGGTATAATGATATGCAATTCAATGAATCTTCACCCAGTACACTAATGACATCACGAGTTGCGACAGCGTGCACTATTCATCATTAAAACTGGCTTTTTATACGTTTACAATGATAGCATATTCAATGTTATAATATAAGTTTTAAAATAAAACAAATAAGAATAATATAAGAAGAATTTCAATGGACCAACTTAATTTTACCAAAAATATTTTTAATGGCATCATCAATGTATTATAACGTAATAAAAACAGAAATAATATTTTTTAGTTCGATTTAAAGATAACAATCAAATTGTTCCAAATTTTTTATACTTCACATATGCATCATAAATAACGACACCAGCAAAAATATACTATTAATTTATCTGTTTTACCGCACGTAAGACGCTAAACTGATTTTAATAAAATAATACAAAAAGGATATAGAAACAACCTTCAAAGACCAAAGGAAAGAATGAATGAAATAGTATGGACAATTTTGTTATAATTCAACACGAGTTACATTAATATTAACCAAATAACGTCCAGAAAAAAAATAGGAGTAAGCATTTCCTGTGAGAGGATTATAGAATGGCACTTTAATAAAAACCAATGTGAAATGAGGTTATACTAAAGCCTTGGTGCTCGCAAAATGCACAGACGATAAGGTTTAATTTAATTTAACTGTTATTAAAATATTTAACGGTTTTACGCTTCTTAGAAATTAGCATTGAACTTTAGATTATTTGGGTATTATACTTATTTATATTGCATGCCCTTGTATAATTATACTTAAACTCACGTAACAGGTAAATCAGTAGGAAATTTGAGCACATCAACTTTTATTAATAAACAATGTTATATTTAAGTTATAACACTCTTGATATTGAAAACAAAGTTTCCTTAATGCATGTAAAGCAGTAGGTCTATCTACCTAATACTGAAAAACACGCCAAAAGCACGTTTTAGGATCAAAACTAGTAAAGTTTTAGGTATAAGAACAGATTCTCAAAAGAACTACGGCTTGGAGATCTTGAAGTGGATAAAAATAGGGCTAGGAGTAGTTATTAAATACAAGTCTTTTATTACTTTTATAGGTAAATGTCTTATTTATAAAAAGTACGGAAGTAAACTACACCCGACAATAGTCATACATAAATTATAAAGCATTTCGTCTAAATACAATACACTTTAATTTAAAAACTTTATTTTGATTGCGTTTCCTTGTAAACCGCTAAACGTCTTTGTAAATTCTAGAATCTTAGAAAATACATTTAGCATGTTGTAAAATGCACACCGCATACTGTAAGTTTGAGGCATAATTTCAGGAATTCCATTCGGTTGCACTCTAAACGACATTATACACGCCTTGCGTGGGAGAGTTTATTATTTACGAAGTACGCGTTCTTCAGATGACGTATAAAAATATTCCGATCCCGTAATGCTATTCTTGACCGTTGTTATGAAACTATGAGAAAAAATCTAAAACTGAAGATGTTATTGAAACATTAAGGTCAGCTGAGTGTATGGCTAGTGTGTTTCGTTCGAATGCTCGTATTATATTATACCTCTGTTGCGTCTTTGCTTGAATTCCAGCTTTATTATTTATGCTAGCTCTATTTCACACATTTACACAACAACTGTAAATGCAATGTTACGTTTTCACCTTAATTCTTATAATTTTTTCTTATTTATGTTATAATAATAAAAGCTTAATAACTAACATCACTATAACGCTAGTTTAATTAGCGTCTCTAGTAACTAACAAACCTATCTCGGAAGTTCATGTTGTCTTTTCTAATAGTTACCGTAACTGAAACTTTGTATGTAGAGATTGGATGATAATTATATAATTGATTACTTTGGCGGTGATATGACGGTATACAAAGAAGCTTAACCATGTTTTTTTTAAAACTAGAATTTAATCTTTAAAAAAAATCAGAAGGTTTTGGGGTAAAATAAATGGTTGTCATACCTACGTGAAAACATTAAGAATAGATAGTATCTATGTGAAGAAAATAGATGAGTATGTCACCTGTCAAAATGATCAGTCATGTGAGTATCAACACAAGTGTATGTCTATACATATTACGTCTCTTATCCTTTCTGTAGGCAGAGACGACAACGTTCCAGCTGCTAATACCGTAACACTCTTTCCGTGTCTTTTTTCCTATCAATCCCTTCAGACATGCTGTATATTGACAGATAGAAAAATCAACCATCCATATTCCAACAAATCAAATCGTATAAAATATACCAGTCGCTCGGAGTGCACTGACCGCATATCAAGTTAATATCCTTGTCTACAACAAGAGCGGGATAAAAGGATAATCAACAGAAAGCTTTGTTACGTGAAATGGAAACTGTACTTATTTACACACGAAACAATGTAGGTACTACAATAGAACTGTTTAGTATATAATTTTATTTAAGACTGAAAAAATGTTTTTCGAATATTATAAATTCAAATATTTTGTATAAATGAAAATGGCTCACGTATGGTCATATCTTGTGCGTTTTCTCGGTTGATTTTCAAACCACGTAATGTATTTTATTTCACAATTTTTACTAACCATTAGACATATATTTTTTTTAAAGATTTTTGCGCAATATAAATTATTTAGATGTTTAAGTAGTGATATTCAATGTTACTATTATTCGCCAGTAGTTAATAACATTAAATGTACCTTTTTAAGTTATAAATAAATGATGATGATATTTTGAATAAAGTTTCGTTAACTCCGACTAATTTTTCAAGTTATATCCCGCACTACTATAGTTCTAACACCACTACTTATGGCATTAAAAGTTCCTATATAAGAGGGTAGTAGTAACGTGATAAGCCAATTACAAGCCCCTCATCTCGAGAAGCTAGTGATAATGAACTGTAACTTTAATGCCATTTTCGTAATTCAATCTTATGCTAGATACCATTTGTCCTAAATCGTATGTTTTTGAATAAAATGGTAATTATACTTTAGTACTACAAACTACTGTCTGTTTTATTTGAAACCGGGGACATAGAGTGTTTACCTATGTTTAAAATAATCTAATTATTTATCTTTTACTCTGAAAAAGGAACTTAAATATCCACCAGTGGAATATTGGGCAAACATTACTGAATTCACTGATCTTCATATTTTTCTTTAGAGCAAAAAATATCTTAAAGTAATAAATAGCGTCGATAAAATTCGCAACATTTTCATAAATAATTCATTACGAAAGGAAGGAGAAATCCAGAAGGTTCTTTGGCCTGCTAATCGAGTAATTCCGTTGCTAACTCAATTTCCTCGCCGAGGAATTTTTCTATACAATGCGTAGAACGCGATTTTACTTTCAAGTAGAAACTTCTTAGACACTTAAGTATTTGCCAACTGGTTTACAACAACAATAATGAAATACAAATTTGGCAGTATATACATAATTTTTACCGTATTTCCATCATTGTTGGCAAACTTAATTTTAGAAAATGCTTAAATTTCTAGTGAATCCTGTTTAAAAAATTCGTTATTTTATAAGTTCGTTTAATTTGTTTTATAAATGGTAAAATTTTGAAAATCGATAAACATGTTTAGATATGTTAAAAGCAAGAATTATCAGCAGCGGTATTGAATCTAGTATTAAAAGTATAAAATTCTTTTCTGAACTCCATAAAAAGATGTTAGGACCGTGAAATATACGTATAAACTATGAGTATTTCATGTCTTTAAAAAAAGTCTATTCAAATACAATTAAAATATAATGAATAAGTACAACTATGTATAAGTAATACATAAATGATCTACGGTATATTATAAAGCCTTAAATATAACTGCGTTATAGAAAACTTAAAAAAAGTAAATAATATCAGCATACATATATGTAAAAACATAAAACCTTGAATACCAGGATAATATGAGTATAAAAGCAATGTGTCTTTTAAACACAACCGTGTACATCCGCAGTTGCATCTTTACATCTCAATCGCGGACGCATTGTGTAAGCGACGCAACCAGGTCAGGCGAGCCACTACTCGACATCAGAGCATCCAGGAACTAGGGCAGAATAGTTATTACTCGCCGGATTGCCTGGAGGGTCCTTCGTATGTTTTTATTTTTAAAAACGGTATAAATACTTACCTACTTTCATTATTAACGTAGTGCTAAGTACTGCTATCATTTAAGAGATACATTTTTTACGTCACAGTTATATTTTTTTTCTAGTTAACTAGCGAACAATAAAGTATTAAAAAGCACTCGTTATATGAATAATAACTGAAATTATTTTGAATAATTATGATAGTGAAAATCCTGGTACATAAAAAGTTTGACTAAAATTTGCAAAGATCTATACTAATTTGTATATCTTAATGATACGTTTATACATTCGTTTATAATGAAGGTTCCAATTTGTCCGAGGTAGGGAAACAAATAAGCCTTGCAATATGAATGAATAATTAATTATACTACTAAAAATTATATACCTATAAATTAGTCAACCGACAGCGGAAAAAATACTGGTAATGTTTTGTCTTACCCTATTTATATAGGAAATTAATAAAACAGTTTACTCTGATAAAGTAGATGAAAGATTAAACGAATAAAACTCGATTCAGCAAACATCAACATTGACCAAAATTCAACTCAAATCGTCATTCATCATAATGGAGGATCGTAACGACATGGAAAACGGTCGGAAATGAAGCAGCCCGGAAAAAGGAATCGCGGGAAACACAGAACACTCCGCTAAATGTCCCCGAAAAATGTTCAGCGGCTTGTTCTCAAACTCGTTTTTACGCTTGTTCGTCCACGGGCTTTGTGCCGTACCCCTAATTCGCTTAATTGGACGAATATTAACTACTTATACTCTTAATTAACATTAACTTTAATTGTGACGTAATTTCCAACTTAAAAAAGTAGACCAATTTATTCAAAACTCCAAACTTCTTAAATAACTAATATAAATAAAGTTCAATTTTTAACATATTCCATAAATGCTTACTATTTAATAGAATACTTACATACTTATATTTGTTATATTTCATTAAACAAATGTATGAAATCTATTTGGCGCAATTGCTTATTTAATGCTAGAAGTACAGATTGCTAATTAAGAAAGACTTTTTCCCTTCTCAACGAATCCACTCGAAGAGCCACTTATTGCTTTAGAGTTCAATTGAGATATAAGAGCCCTACAGTTCTTACTATCGGGTTTAATATCTCTTCGCGGAGAACAATTAGTGAATAAAACTAAAACGTATAACAAAACTAAATTAAAACCTATGATATCCTCGTATGCAGTTTAAAATGCTGTCCACTGAAAACACAACTCATGTCTAATATAATGAATATAGATCATTACACAAAGTCCTTTTTTCGAGAGACATATAGCAACACATTCCATCTTTCATTGTAACTCCTTGTCTATAGTAGCCACTAGTAAATTTATAACCTTGCCGAATTCGAAAGGAACCGGTCGTATCAGAACAGACCTGAATGCAGAGCACAACCAGTTCCAAGAGAACTCCAATTACACATGTATTACGCACAATAGATATATGGCATAAAGGCCATTTATAGGGACATTACTTAAGCGCAGAACTGGCTTACGACGAGATTTTAAAATAAATAAAGCAAAGTAAACCGAGAAATAAAGAACTTTTAAACGCAAAAGTACATAAAACGACACGAAGCTTTTCGATGTAATAAATATCAGCTCGTGGATTTTAAGATGTTGGTTTACCTGTTTCCTAAAATAGTTGATATAATAAACGAATAGTAGATGCAAAATCTTTTCCTCATACAATTCGTTACTAGTACAATTCCCTTGATATTCTCAAATATAGCTGTGGCCAGAAATACGTATATTATTTTAAGAACAATTTTGCTGTTGAAAAGGCTACACGATCTTCAAAACAACCTACGTCATTTAAAATATAATTTGTAAAAGCCGTTTCAAAATATATTCTATTGATTTACATTGAATAGACTACTCATTTCTTGTAAAATGATCGATTCGTCGTACAATTAGTACATTGCTGGTAGTATGATATTTTTGTACCGAAAAGTAAAAGTGATCTATAATAGACGAACAAAATAAACGAGTTTGTTTTCTTGGGTGTTTTTCATAGATATATTTTTTTAATCTATAACAATTAACATAGATTGAAAGTGTTAAAAAGCGAAAGCAAATTCACAGGGCGCCTAATGGAAGCATGAAGTAAGACACATTTCTGTCTGTTTCACTGATTATGTTGAAGACACGTACTCGATTCAAAATGTGTATTATATAGGTTCTCCGGAACCTCATATGTAATAAAGCAACACCTATACCACTTGAAAAAAAAAAGGTAAATTTGTAATTTATATTTTCAAAATTTGTGTTCATTCTAAACGATTTAACTGTGAAAATAAAAGCTGACGAACCTTTAACTTCCCAAATAATTTATTGTAGTGGCACCAATTAATAACTACCGTCAGACCAAAAGGGGAACATGAATGCATTGCTTAATCAGATCAAAGATATGAGTGCTCAGTCATCGTTATTAATAGTATTCCTAGCATTACAGAAGTGAGAAAGTCGTGGTGTTGCATTTTGATACATAGATTTTTACTTTGAAAAACTGATATTTATTAAACTATTAGACAAGGTCCATGTTCGAAAGAAGGTTACAGGGTATAATATTCGTCTAGCATAATTAATTACTACAGAATAGTCGATACTACAAGCATATATGTTTGCTAATATATAACATATATTCGTAGCCCAAGCTGATATAACACCTTCAGTATTGACAAGAAACATTTTAAACACGAGACCCAGAAATTTATGTCTACAAACGTTCAAAATTTATACAAAAAAATTGATATGTCACTTCAAGTCTAAGCAAAAATGAAGTAAACTAATGAGAAAATTACTGGGCACAAGTAGTTAGCGATAATTAATTTAGCATTGTTACAGTAATGTGATTACACATCAAAGCCGCTTTCAGACAAGCGGACGTATCTGCTTGTTGAACGTCACTTGAACGTACATTGACTGATCATGTTTCAAGTTTAAACTGGTTAATGGTATTATATCCAAATTGTCCATTTTTGAGACTCAAAAATATTTTGGCAATCTTCCGTATAAAAGTAGCTACGAACTCATGATGAAAATTTTATTATTTTTATCAAATTAAATACACAGTATGCTAATTCACATTATGTGTATATAAAAATAAAATGTCTCTTGGTTATATCAAAATAACAAGTTTTTGGTCTGTCCGCGTGTGCCGGCTTGTCTAAGAAACGACTGGTACAATTCAGACAGGGTTTGACTGGTACATACGTACCGTTAATATTTTAAGGAATAATAATAAACTACGTTTATTACATCATTATATTGTGTATATATAAAATTAACACTGTTATAACCGCAGGGCACTGCTAGTACTAATCTATCTATGCTAACATTGATTCATTAAAAAACACTTTTAATGATGGCGACCTAAAAGCAAATACAATGTGAATATAAAATAAATAACGATACTATGGCAATTAAAACTTATTATGGATAAAGCTATTTACCAGAAAAGAGACGATAAAAACTTAATTACATAATATAATCAAAAATCGTATTTATTCTGCGCGTTGTTCCAATTTTGCAAAAACTGCCAATTTGCTTGCTTCCATAAATCTCTAATTACGAGTACGTGGGAAAACGACACAGCGAATGTCACGAGTCGACGATACGGGTCCGATGTCGGTACGTGATTGAATACTAATGGCCAGCGTAAACTAACTTCTGGGTGGTGAAATGGTTTGAATCCTTATCAGTCAGACCAGTTCTGGAATGTTTGTTATAGTCTAATCGTATTAGTTCAGAATCTTCAATACATTCTACATTATTCTATAAAATTAGGAATCTCTGAAATAAATTCTCAACTACCTACGTGTGAGGAGTTATATTTTCCACGCCGTATTTTAAACGGACAAGTTGTAGTTTAAAACAAATATTGTAATATGGGAAGCGGTTGGTTTTTAGTGAAATATTTGAGGGAAAACGTTATTAATGTTTTGCATAATAAAAGTAGTGCCTGAGCAACATTGGCAAAATCTTAGTTTCTAATAACCAGTCTTATTTCAAACTAAGAAAGTCACTTTCTCTCAAACAGTGATAAAAAGTCAACCAATATCTATTTGCACATAAAATAAGCGACAACGGCGAGGTGTTACTCTAAGAATAAGCATATATAATTATTATAATAAATTAAATATATTTTACGACTTTTGCTAACTACGATATACAATGGACTGTAATAATAAGAAATGTTATCTTTTATGTACTATAAATTCTTGCTATAATATACTTTTCATAAACTTTCCAATCAATGACCAAAAAAATTAAGACAGTTACTGCCATAGTTATGATCAGTAAAGACTGTAAACTAGATGACATTTTCAAAATTGTGTTTTTTGACCCCAAAGTGCCTGATTGACACTATAAAATATTAGACTTAATGATGGAAATCTAGAAATCCAAATACATAGGATCACCCATAAGAATAGTATATTCCAAATAACATGCAAACAGTAATTTAATAAACCACATATTAAAACAATGTAACAGCATAGGTTACAAAAGCATCTTATTTCCGTATTTTAAAGGATATTATTATTAGTCTATTGTTTACCAAAATGCTATACATGGTAAATAGTGTGTGTCATCGAAATATAACAAATTATTAAACATACATTTTGTCTACTGCTAAGTATTGTTAATAATTCTGCTGCTTTATAGGACACTTTCCTCACGTCTAAACATTACTTTCTACGCGCAAGATCGATGTCGAAACATGTCTAGTCTCTATTTGGCGACCATTAAGCTACTTGACAAACAAGAATTATTTTTTTAGCTTCCAGATGACATGATGTCCTCTTATAAAGAATATAACTGATATATTTGTAACTATTTTACTAATTATTTTTTAATGACACGCACATGCCTAACCAAGCAAAATAAGTTTTTAATCTGGCTTCCTTGGAATTCAAATGTATTTTGAAGAATTAGGAGCATGATTTTTGGAGCTAAACTTGATGCGCAATAGGTAAATAGCTTCTCCTTAACATTATACAACAGCTATTGCTATTTCATAAACATTTCCAATTGAATGTATGTAATGTTAAATGTAGACCATATTGTTACTAATAAACATTACATATTAATATGCTAACGTAATTGTAACACTATGATGTACTGACTGTATATGATGTATGTAAATAACATAAGTCCAAAAATATATACTCATTGCATATTTATTTTTAATGAAATGACTCAATTTGCACCAGATTCATTTGTAAAGAATTAAGGTCAACAAGATTTAAATAAAATTGTGCTAATACAATTCATAGACATAAATTCTATTGGTAAGCTTTCCATTGGCACTTTACATACATTTAGCAGGAGTTTAAATGATGAAATCTGTATTTTGATGTGTTAAAGATTATATAGATATTCTTAATTTTTCCTACTAATTATTCATGTTAATTAAATTCGGTGTAAGAAACAACATAGCTTTGGTCTATAAAATAGTTATCCAAACAATGTGTTTCTCAATACCACTAGTAACACCAGTAAAACAGTATTAGTGACAAAAAATTGTTTGACTGACCCACACCTAAAAATAAAATAATTTAAATTAGAAATCATTTTGTTCCAAATTTAAACAAAGATTAATAGAAGACCTTGTACTAGAAACTGTTTGTTTGTAACTTACAAAAATAGCTTTTATTATAACATTCTTTACAGCTCGCACATACATTGTAGAATACATAATCAATTATTTTCACTCTCTGTTAATTTCACGCATATTAGAATATTATGACATGTATATGGAATATTAACAAATTATGTTAATAACCTGAAAATGTTATATAGTCAATTAATTTTAAGCAAGTTATTTATCAAATTTTAATTTTTTTGTAATACTTTACAAGTAATTAAGCTATTATCAGTAAAATCACTTCAGCAGAGAAATATGAATATCATAAGTCATAAAGAATCAATAGTTTATTGTCAAATAAAAATAATGGTAGGTTTTTATTTTACTTCTATTTATAAAAATGTGGTATACTCGGAACTACTCATTTTATTGCTTTATGCCCACAACTTTGGATGTGCATTAATTATTTATAATACTCACTGTTAATATAACAAGAAATAGATTACATCGCATCAGAATGAGACTGTTGGCACAATATTGTTTTTGTCACGAGAAATAGCTTGGTAGTAAAACTCAATCAAAGGATAATAATGACATCAAAAGGAATTAATCAATTTCAATTTCTATGTCACTAACAGTTTCCTTGAATGCTTATAAATACTTTAATGATTCATTCATTAAGTGACATTCATTACAGCTTAACCACCTTTTATTTCAGGATGAATGCTTTTTTGAGTATATAATTACAAAATACATGTGCGAGTTGTGTTTTGACAATTTAATAGACCTAAAAACTTCTAACATATATAGAAGTAGAATACAAATATAACATGTATTCATGTTCGGAACATTAGAAAACTACATTAAAACTCGAAAAATATTAAAATAAGTTGCACTAGAATGATAATACAAATAACATTTATAACTGATAGCTTTATTATATTTCATTATCTTGATAAACTAGGCTGTTATCTATAAGATAAGTGAATTATATCCTTTTACCGAAAACCACTATATATGACCTAGTATTATACATATTTGAAACTATGGAAGCTTTATTTTAATAAACACTTAAGAGAGGATTAAAGATAAAATTAACGGAAATACGGGCGTATATGTAATTGTACGTGCGGTATCGTAAATTAGTCAAGTCCATAAAATATCGCAGTTCACAGCGTATTTCAATAAACATGACGTCAGTTACAAATTATAATACATGTATTTTTTTTCAAACAGTAATAGTACGTACCCATCACCAACCACGACACACTTGATTGCCTGCATTTCTGTTCAAAAATCCGTTGTCTTATAAAACAACACGATTATTACACCGGAGGCCTCAGAACAATCTTGAAATTGTTACCACTACACAATCACGTCTTAATTGCTTTTTAAACACATTACAAGCAACGTCAACACACGTTTGAAGAAGTAAATGAGTTTTTAGTTAAACATTTATCTACCATATCTCATAGAAAATGATTAGAACACAGTTGAGTCACACTACTCAGCAACAGATTCACCGATGGCGATTACCATTTCCCGAGTCGAGTTCCACAGGCAAGTCCTAACTTCGATGTTACGTGATACGTCCACAACTTGACAGATAACAATTAACTAAGTGTTGCCGTTACAGTTACAATGATCTTTTAATATTATCTAAATTAATCTTAAATTTTGAAACATCTAAAGGTGTATAAATAAAAAGAAAGCACCAAATAATACATGGAACTAATATCCAAAAACAGGTATGACATTCGATATTCTCTAATCAATTGCTGTTTTAATAAAACGTTCAAGCTTTTTACTTAAGCCAATATTTTTTTACTTTAAAAATTAATAAATATAAATATATTGTTTAGTGAAAATATGTTTGTTATCATGTATACTTCAATAGTTATATTTTTGGAACAACTATGAATCCTGACTAGATATATACTTATATACTAGGTAGTATTATCATGTAGTCTATGATCGAGTAAAATTATTTAGCATTAATTAGAAACTGACACATTTTCCAACAATTTTTGATAAATTCCAGTAAAATTATTGAAAAATTAAAAATATTTACAGTTATTAATGATTTAACCAAATTATTACTTTGTTATTATTCTATTAGTAATATTGTTCTGTGCGCTGTTGTGACAGCTGCATAACGACTTTGACTTTGGCGTCTGTGTCGCATGGCGCGCTTTTGTGTGTCTGTAGGTAGATATTATTGCGCGTTATTGCGTGATTAAAGTGGCTTAGGTAAATTATGATGGCGAAAGGTGATAAAGATGCAGAAAAACCTGTTGTGAAAATTGAATTGCCTACTACTGAATCTAGAAGTACAGACAATGAAGATTCAGAATCCAACCAAGAGCAGCTCCTCGATATCGGCGAGCATTATTTGGTGAGGCGTGTCGATGACTCATGGCGGCCGGCTGAAATAATACAAACGCGATACAATGCGTCGGATTCCTGTTACGAATATTATGTGCATTATGTCGGCTGCGATAGAAGACTGGATGAATGGGTGCCCCGGCATCGCATTATGTCTGACAGATTCGACGGTTGCGAACAATCTACCAACAACTCTGATCATTTGTTGACAGACAAGTCTGGTCGTAAAATAACCCGCAATCAAAAACGTAAACATGATGAGATTAATCACGTACAAAAAACTTACGCTGAGATGGACCCTACTACTGCTGCTCTTGAAAAAGAACATGAAGCTATAACTAAAGTGAAATATATCGATAGAATTCAGTTCGGTAAATACGAAATAGACACTTGGTATTTTAGTCCTTACCCAGATGAATATGGCAAACAGTCAAAATTGTTTATATGTGAATACTGCTTGATATATATGCGATTTGCGAAAACATTTAGACAACATCTTGGTGAGTGTCCTCAACGACAACCACAAGGAACAGAAATATACCGCAAAGGTACTATTGCAATATTTGAGGCAGATGGCAAGGAACATAAACTGTATTGTCAAAATTTATGTTTATTAGCAAAATTATTTTTGGACCACAAAACTCTGTATTTTGACATAGAACAGTTCTTGTTTTACATTTTATGTGAAGTTGACAAGCATGGTGCCCATTTGGTTGGTTATTTTTCAAAAGAGAAGGATTCTCCAGAAGGAAATAATGTTGCTTGCATATTAACACTACCTCCTTTCCAGCGACAAGGCTATGGCAAACTTCTAATTGCTTTTAGTTATGAGTTATCAAGGTTAGAGAAGGTAGTTGGGAGTCCAGAAAAACCACTTTCAGATTTGGGTAAGTTAAGTTACAGATCTTATTGGTCATATGTTATTTTAGAAGTATTAAGTGTAACAAGAGGTATTCTTAGCATCAAAGATCTCAGCCAAATGACTGGTATTGCTCCTACTGACATTATATCTACACTTCAATCTATGAATATGGTAAAATATTGGAAAGGTCAACATGTAGTCTGTGTTACACCAAAGATGGTCACAGAGCAGTTGGCAAGTTCTCATTTTAAGAAACCCCGATTAACAATAGATCCTACAGCAATAAGGTGGACACCACCCAGTAAGCAAGGCCCAGCTGCTAAGCTCAAGAAATAGAATTTAAAGAATTTGAAAATAAGATTTACTTCTTATTTTAAATGTTTCATGTTCTTTAATTTAATAATAACCAGTTATTTAGTTTTTGTTTGTAAGTTATCATACTATACAAAATCAGTTTTGGCATTTTGTCAGTACAAACAATAGGTGCAATTTGAGTTATTGGTGTAGTTTCATTATCACTAATCTTTATATTTGTTAGTGCAGTTCGCCTACTAAAACACATTACCATTTCTTATATACAGACTTTGTAATCACCCCCCTTAGTCAATATATTTCCATTTTTCAAAACTTTCCATCTATAGAGTGTTTTTAACAATATTTACTCTAATATTATTAATATTTAGTATTTATAAATATTTTAGGATGTGTTATTTTCACCTACACACTATATAAGTGAGCTATTCCTTAGGTGTGATGATATTATATTGGTTAAAAAAATCTTATGATTTGAACAGTGGTGTGCACTCCATACAGGCAAAAACGCACTGCCTATGCTACCCTACCCTATTAAAACTTCAATTTATTAATGATCATATTTAAACGCCACCTGTCAGTGACTAGCGGAGCTACGCCGATAATACAATTGCCTTTATTCAAAATAAAACAGCTAGCGGCCAAAGGCAAAAACTTGCCTTAAAATGAAAAATTGTCTTTGTATGCATTTCACGTGGTGATAGCAATGCGTTAAATAGCGTTTTTATAAATACGTTGTAACACACGAATAGAAATTCTCTTGTGTGCGTGTAAAAAGGGCAATGTCTAAGAGTCGAAACTATTTGGACTCTTCGAAGTAGATGTAGTACATGACCATTGAGAAATGGTTATTTTTA
>JAOSYY010000010.1:3580520-3605697 GCA_025727935.1 Hebomoia glaucippe
CAATGTCTAAGAGTCGAAACTATTTGGACTCTTCGAAGTAGATGTAGTACATGACCATTGAGAAATGGTTATTTTTATTATTGCCTAATAAGTAATTGTTTGTTTGATGCGCTTGCTTTCCTAAATTTTTCTTAGTTATTAAAAAATAACTATTAATGTTTATACAAGATATTTTTATTTCAATAATATCTTACAAAGTCTCAAAGTTTGGAGTGCTATCCAGACGGTTTAATTAAAAACTAAAAATAAATATATTTCGTTTTTCTTATATCGAGTTACTTCGAAGATTTCCGTAAATTTTATGCGTTAGAAAGAAATCGTATTGAGTTGCGTTCATAGTCTCAGATAAAAAAACATATAGCGAAGAGGAATTCAAGTAATTTTCAGCCTTTAATTACTATTGTTTCTATCTCGGGGAAACAAGGTCGTGGACACTAAGACGCTGCATTGAATTAGGGGAATTAATATTTTTTGCCCACCCTATCTAAAAAATGTGCACGCTACTCGGAATAGATTGTAATCTTTGAACATTTTCTAAATAAAGTAACCCAGGTATTTAATCTTCACCTGGGTAACTATTGAGTCCTCTTTCCATTCTGATTCATTTTATTTTTTATGTTACTTTCTGTCTATTACGAAGTCTTCAACTTAAACATAATTACTTTATTTGTACTATTTCACTTATTTGTCCAGTTGCTACTAAAACTATCTATACTTTTTCAAGATGTATTGGTTTTCATTGTTAAAATCAAGACACATAAGGTGAGGGATTAACTGAGATGTACATTATGAGATTTAATGTCATTAATACTTTATAGGCATATTTATGGTGGTTTATATGAGAGTTAAATTTAGAATATACTAATTAACTCTAGTTGTTGACCATGTGACAATTTTTACAATCTTATAATGTTATCTCAGATTTGAATTTAAATTGAGTGATGAATCTTAAGAATCTTTATCATGTAAATCTTTTAGTGTTTTTAATATTATGGTCAAGTGAATTTAGTTTTAAGCCTTATTTAAATATTTAAGTTTAATTCACAATTTGTCACAACTTGTTTACCTATTTCACCACTCCCAGTAATTTCTTTCAAAATTGTAATTTGTTTGAATATACATCCTATATTAATTAAGTACGATTTTGTTTTATATTTATTTCTAGATAAAAATATTGTTTACTTTATTTTCTGTGGAGTGGTGTTATATATCATGTGTCAGATTATATGTGAAAGATCTTTTCATAATTGTGTTAGATTCTGTGAATCATTTGTTTCATTGTGATAATTCTAGTTATATAAGTTTAAAGTGTCAAAGTTAAATAAAGAAACGAAAATACAGTGGTTTTGCATTTTCCCTAGCTTTCCTTTTCTTAAGTAATTGAAATACAAACAACATTTCCACAATACCTATATTATCGATTTATTCCATTATTCAGTTTATAACAGATAATAAGATACAATAATAGGATTTATAAGCATAGAAATATAATTATTGCCATCCAAAAACCGATTACGTTGTGCGTATTTTACATTTACACAAAAAATAATTTATTGATTTTTTTTAAGTCCATGCTCAAATCATCTAGATTCTAGACTGAACAGATTTAATGATTCAGAAGCGGTAATTATATTCCTAAGATTACTGTTTCTACTAACAAAAATAACTTTCTTTGGTTATATTTCAAAACTTAATCTTATAGAATGTAGTTTTCATGTTCTACATTAAAAAAAGACAACACGTTTTATACAATGTTCTGTAAGTACAGTTAACAGCTGACACTATAATACTACTTCACCTTTCTAAGGGTACCCTATTTATTTTAAACTTTCCAATGCTCATTGCCCACATCTCAAAAATTCATTCAGCCGCATTGATATGTGATATATTTGAAAAAGTGTAATTGGAACAAATATTATTGAGGTTTTAACATATTTCAATGTGTCTGAACCAGAAATGAATAATGAATATAAGGCTTTTACTTTAAAGTAAGTAAACCTTTTTAGTTTCATAATTAGTCTATACTATGAATTAGGATAACCTCAGTATATCCTAATACACGTTCTGTGTTGGATTTTAAAACGATTTCCTTAGATATTGTTTCTATAGGGTACCCATATAGCTTGCAAATCATCATATATTTTTTTTATTTTTCATATCTAGAAAACCAGAACACTATCTAGTAAATTATTATCTAATCGAGATTGTATATCTAAAGCGTACGTTCCTTAAACCCAGGACTATTGAATAACAATTTAACAAAAATATAAGAGCCAGTGCCTTTTGACACTGTTTTTTAACTAAATTAATAACGCCATTGTTTTGTAACTAACATCAACAACATTTAAAGAATGTAAGTTTGGAAGCTTTTTAGTCTGGTATAATTAGCATCTGCTACAATTTAGAAAAATACAAAACACATTGTTATGTGAGACTACAAAAAAATTAACATAGTACTAATATGACAATCTTTTTAGGATTATACCTTTATTTGTAATGCAGATTTTTGCATTTGCCTAAGCGAGATGCAATTCTTAGAGTATTTTGAAAGCAACTGTCAAACGCAAAGAAATAACATTACCTAGAATACACGAGCATGTGTTTTGCATGATAATTGAAACATTTAATTATATTTGCATTATTGTTTTACATTTGCTGTCGTAAATGGTAATAAGTCAGTTAGATTAGCCCCTTTCATTTTATTGCTAAAGCTAACTAGTATCTGTGCAAGCTATGGAAGTGAAAAACAACTATTGTCTATTAATATTTATACAGATCCAACAAATAATTTTATTATTACAATACATGAAACATCTAATTGAAAGCAATTATTACATCAAGCCGTACACTTATAGGCCAGTTGTTGAAAATTTTCAAACTGTCCTTTAACAATATCATTTAACTTGCACCACTAATTTTATTCCATGCATGTCGCATACAAAAATTAAAAAGCTTTGTACTTTAATTTAGACCATGACACATTACGCTTATTTCACTAGACAAAAACATTTAAAATTCTACATTTCTTACGAGTTAAAAATATTGCGTAAAACCTATAACCAGATCAATAAAGTTAATTAAAATTAGGATAATATAACGATTTGTTAGCTTCTATACCTATGTAATTTCTTTATTATTAGGTATTATAATTGAATGTTATGGCACAATACATTAAGGTAAGTATACATTTTTAGTAAACAATGTGATTTTCTTTGAATAATTAAAAATAAATATTAATTTAATGAATAATTTAAGTGTTTTAATTTAATCAATTTTACGAGTATGAGTTGGGATATTTTAATAACTGTTCTAACCCATAACTACTTGATTACATAAATATATTTTACACTCACTTTACACATAAACAAATCTATATTATATTTTTACAATTTAGCGAAACGTATTTCTAAAGCGACAACAATGATTTGATAATATTTATTTTAATTTAATAAATATTACATTACATGAAAGAGTTGATGATTTACTAAAGACAACACACATACAATCCATTATTTTATTACTAAGGTTTTTTGTCTGCATTGGCCATTAATATTGCCTATTTGTCTAATTACCTAATATAAATTTCGGTACATAAAATAAGGTTTATCATATGAAATATTTGATTATTCTACATATACGAATCATACCAACTTTAAATATAGTACAGTGTCTTTGTAATCATAATAATGATTTTAAATAACTTATAATTAATAATACGAATAATGTATTACGAAAAAGACAAGCATCACGATATACATATCTACTTATGGTCTAAGACCCTGCCATAAATATGATAAGATTTTGATACAAGGTAAGTATCAGAATACTGTACTGTACTTGGAATTTTCGCAGGATCTTAGATATTGCACTGATAAAAATTAAAATATATAATGTCTTATTTACATTAATAGGATTTTAATATACAATTATGCACAGGGGATATTGTCCAATATATATACCTACACAAGCAGGTACTGTGAAGTTTGACGACTCATACATACTTATTGAATTTAAAATTAAAAACAGAATACTTGTCAATTGCAAAAAGTACCTAATATGGTACGAAATTATTATATAATATTTTTAAACAAAAAAATGAAACCAATATTAGTAATAATTCCTGGACTACAGTAGGAAGTATTCTCTCAAATTCATTTCACAAATCCTTAAAATATTAATTACATTTGACATAAATCCATTTTATATAAATGGTTTTTAACATTTGATTTACAATTAAGGATTTAAAGGAGTGTCACATTATTAAAATTTGAAACAATGATCTAATTATACAGCTTACCGCCAAATACGTAAATATTTTTTATGGCTAAGTCGAGTTTCTATTATCAACTTATATTTTAAAATGATTTCAATGTGGTAAGAAAAACGATAAGTTTTAAAAGTGGCCATACAGTGGCACGGCATTTCAATACAATTGTGATTTCCTTCCATTGAAAGTTCCAAACAGTAAACTTTTTAATAAAGGTGACAAGATTTTTTTTTAAATGTTAAAAAATATTGAGGTTAAGTTAACCTTTAAAATTCATATTTAACTTTTAGCCGATTGAAAACTCGGCTCTACATAAAACAGTTGCTCTAAAAGCAACACCAATTATTGCAATGTAATAAAATATACTAAATACTTAACATATAAAAATAAATAGTTTGACTATAACTTTTACGAGATCTTTTATGAACTAATACACTTTACTATGTCAATACTGATTCAAGTCTCAGATCAAGGGTTAATGAAAAAAAATATGGTAAATGAAGCACATACCAAGTCCAAAGAATTAATATGTGGGAGCTGTGTATTCGACATTACCTGAAAAATATACGTTTGATAATATTATTTTAACCAAATAAAATGTTAGGAAAAATGTAACAATTATATTATCTGACCATATGAGAGGAAGATACTTATTTATAGCAAAACGCCTACTTAATTCATTAGAATTACAATAGAAGGTTTGGATTTTGAAGGTTTTAACTGTGAAATAGTGTATACTTGGGGAAAAAATACGAATCTAATATTATGAAATATTGACAGAAAGTCTATTTTTAAATTTTTGCTAAGCTAAAAAGTATAAAGAAATCTAGCTGATCTAGCAAACGTCATTTTGCTACTTCTAATATATAAAATTCTCGTGTCACAATGATCGTTCCCATACTCCTCTGAAACGGCTTGACCGATTCTTATGAAATTTCATATGCATATTCAGTAGGTCTGAGAATCGGCTACTATCTATTTTTCATCCCCCTTAATGTTAAGGGTGGTCCACCCCTAAGTTTTTTATTTTATTTTTTAGACAACATTTTATGTTTTTATTTTTTTATGATAGAGCATATAGAAATACATACAACCCTATATATATTATTTATGTGACAAAACGACGTTTGCTGGGTCAGCTAGTAAATATATAGTATTTGGGGTTGTATGTATTTTAATATGCTGTATCCGCTATATAGCTGTATAATATTTTGTTTAAAAAATAAAATAAAAAATTTAGGGTTGGACCACCCTTAATATTTAGGGGGGTGAAAATAGTTAGTAACCGATTCTCAGATGTAGTGAATATTTTTTTATGTGATAGGAAGGCAAACGTGCATATATTTCCCTTATATTAAGCGGTTTCTGTCGCCCATGGACACCGCCAAGATCAGTAGATCTAGAAGACGTGTTGCCCACCTTGAGGCCTTATTTCATTTTTATTTCGTGTATTTGGAAACACATAGACTGAAATCGAAACGCGCATAGCATTTCACGACTTTTCTATCTATGAATGGTGTTACATGACCCGGACGGAACCTATAAATTATTAGAAGCTCCTTACACCACATATAATACTCGAAAACCTATCCTGTGCGACACTCGCCCGGCTACAGGTAGCTCGTACCCGAGACAGAACATAAATTACATATTTTTAAATGCAACTGACTCGAACTCGGTGCTCTGGCGTCGCCGTCGCTTTACCCACCCGCTAGGCTACAGAGCCCTCGAATATGCATATAAAATTTCATAAAATTCGGTCGAGCCGTTTTGGAGGAATATGAGAACGAACATTGTGACAAGAGAATTTTATATGTTAGAAGATTGAGTACTAAGTGCCATCTCAGCGCCGCTATAAATACATGATAATTGCTCTGAAAAAGATCTTCGACAGATGGCGCTTTACCGCATGATTATAGGTAGCTCTAAGACATAGCTTAATATCAATTTGCTATTCGAATAAAATGTTATTCAAGACAATTAATTCGACTGGTGCTATCTTTGTGAGTAAAATTACAATGCCTACCAGGTTGTTGTTGCGAGAAGGGTGGGTCACTGTAGGGGGGCTGTGGGTCAGGGGCGCCCGGATATGCGGGGAAGGCACCTGGGCTGCCCACAGCACCCTCCACTTCGTATGCCGGAGCGAACGCCGCGTCTGCACCCATACGGAAGCGTTGAAATGCGAAGAATGCGCAAGCCACCTGCAAGTTAAACGATAAAAGAATTAAATCTAGCCAAAAGTGAAATCATTTTGTAATTTCGGCTCTAGCTTTAGTCCATGGATAGCGGCGTATTAACAGATGTTTCAGTTAAGTGCTCGAAAGTAATTAGAAGTAGAAATATTCCCCTTATATCTTACCCATGCAAAAATGGAAAAGAAGCAAAACGCAATGGCGCCTTGCATATTATTAGCGGTGCCAACTGGTGGGCTCTCGGTCTTGCCCCACGCATTTGACAAGTAGCAGAAGCCCACAAAGTACAAGAACGCCCAGAATGCTGAAAATTAAAATGTTTAATTAAACGCTTCCAATCGTGTGATGAGAATATGGGCTTTTATATGGATATTAGATATAAATATCAAAATATATATATATCTAATATATTCCGGCAGATCATTGCCTTCTTCATTTTTCCTAGATCGTCTACAGCCTCCCCTGTTTCAAACAGCCATAAGTGGGTGCCACGCGAAGAATTTAGCATCTATAAACTACAAACTTTTATATCTTACACAACGTATACTGGTGTACTCATTTTTAACAATATTGAGTACTTGTAAATCCTCTTACGTCGGGCGTTAGCGTGGAAAAAAACCTTAACATATTTTCCTACGTGTTTCTTAACACTAATACGTAAATCATAGAAAATGCAACTTTTACTATTGTGGTATATTTTTGCCAAAATATTAATATTATACGCCAACGTAAAAAAGAATTGTAACAGGCGATTTTTACAATGTATATACATAATATTTTAAATTAAAAAGTAAAATAATATCTATTCATTCAAAGGGTACGAAATGGCTGTACTTATTATCCGTGAAATAAATACACAAAATTTTATATTGACTGCCAACTTAAATGTTTTGTAATAAAGTATCAACATTTTAAATGGGATAAGGAAGTTAATGTCTGAAATGTTTTACGATCGCTAGACCGAACATTACCATCTATTTGGCTTTAGGACCGATAAAGCCTCAAGTAGGTCAAGGTGAATTTTCATTAAAATAATAGCCTGGACAATGTCCTAACGTAGCAATTAGACTTTTTATACACAATTGAACAGTTTTTTGGAACAATTGTTTACCTTCTCTTGTCTTTATCGATCAATGAACGAAAGTTCAACGTAAGTGACGATGAAAAATCAATCGTGTTACCTATTAAAGGAATCAAGATTGTACGACATCATGTGTGTCAATTCCTGTATGTATTTTGAGAAATTCTTTATTGCAGAAGTGTTAATAAAGCTATGAATTTAAAATCTTTCTATAACACATCCCAGATATACGAATATAAGTTAATTGTTGCTCATCACGTTCCCTAATTTTTTGTAAAAGAGCATATATTTACCAGTACCCCAGTAGTCATTGCATTTTATATTATTATGTTTCAATTTTGGCAGTCAGTACTTGTCCACACACATTTTAGCTACAATCACTCATCTGTACATAAAATATAATAAATGCAAATTTCAGTTATAATATATATATCTAAAAATATATCAGCGTATGTCGTTGTTCATTGATTTTTTGTCATAAATACCATTGGACGCGTTACACGCTTCATTAATTATAGCACCAATGAGCACGATGTCCTCAATTGTCAATTTATTTTTTAAGAATAGTATGACCTCACATGTTACCTGCCCATTGTTCTCGAAATTAGGGTCCATTATTGATTTAAGGGATCTTAACCTTTTTAATCGAAAGTCACATTGCTTCGGTAACATAAAATTTAGTTTATAAATATGTATATAAATGTAGGTCTTAACGGAACATTGTAAGTTTGATATAAATAAGATTATAAAATAGTTTAGATAATACGGCATTAATCAGAATCTATTTGTTATAATCTAATAATAGACTGGATATGAGACAGATAATGTACATAGACACACCCTCGATATATAAAAAATCAAAATAGAAAATATGTTTAGTACACAAATGTATTCTACAGTAAAAAAGAATATTCTAATAAAATTTTAATGTAAATTGCTTCTGAAGAATATTATCTGTTCTACCAGCTAGAAAAGGGCAGTAAATGACTTATTAAATTCCCATTTAATTTCTCGCATCATGTGTATACATAAGACATGAATAGGTATGTGTCCAGACATTTATAGATAAGTATTTAACCTCACCTGAAAATCCTAAATCGGCCAAGACATAATGTTTCCTCGTCTTCACGGAAGACATTTGCTCAAAGAGATATTCTCCAGCAATAAACACGACACAGGCTATAAAAGCTATGACGGAAATGCCGACTCCATAGTTGCACGCGTTTGTATCGTTGTTGTAGACGCAATATTCTTGGTTATCCGCTTTGCTGACATACCAGCCCTTGTCTGATATACAGCCCATCACGATTACAGCGAACAACTGTAGAGGAACCATTATAAAAAAGTTAGAAAAACGATATTGTGACGCAAAATAATTTTGTTATTCAATATTATTTATAAAAGTTCGAATTGTTTCGAGTTTTGAAAACACAGTGCCAAACCCTTTAATAGCCCTAAAAAAAAAGTACATTTATATTTCATATGCAGGTACAAATTTTTTGGAATAATTTTCAACTTATTTAAATATTGTGATTACACAAGCTTATCTTTCATACATAAGCCAGTTAATGACTCAAACACTAAATAACTGTTTAAATTGTATGTATCTATACATATTTTTACTTACATAATAGGTATTGGAAACCATGCAATTTAAAAAGCTATAGAGTAAATAATATAATGATGCCTCAGTTGAACATGAGTTAACCTTTTGTACTTTAGAGTATAAATATTATAAAAGAATAAATTAGGTGATTTATAATGTAAAATTTTAAAATTGATAACCAGGTTAAGGCTGTTGTTAATAAATCTTTAAATATTTTATAATTAACTAATGGTAAGAATAATGATTTTATATTCATGAAGATAAATTTCAACAGTTTATAATATAGAATTTTTATGTTGAGTTATATAAATTATAAAATGAAAGCTGCTATTACACATTTGTGAGTGGACAACATGAAAATACTTTTTGCAATTTTATTGTACTCAATTTTTCTTAAAAGCTATTCTCTTATGGGAATAAGATGAATCCCCAAGAAAAATCATCATATCCTTCAGCCCACCCATTTTTTGTACACTTCTGCAAATTATTGCATAAAATAGTAACTAATCTTTCAAATAATATGTTGAAATTAATTTAATAAGATAAAGTCTTTTATCTCAGAATCTCCTTTAGCTGTTACACAGTATTAGAGCAATACAGTGTAATTGCAATTTTTCGTAAAGCAATAATGTTTTAAGGAAATAATGCTATATTAAATGGCCCATGCTACCATCAAAAGTATTATTAATTCTTTGTGTGTCATGTCAATCATTAGAAGAAGAGACTATAGCTTTATGGATATTATAGAGATATCTTACCCAACAAACCGCCCTGACGATAACTGTAGGCTTCTGAATAAACGCTTGAGGGTCGAAAGCACCTCCAGCCTTACCACCGCCGTAAGCCCCCGACGTATCCATTTTTATTATTGAAAAAATCGGTTCCAATGCACAAGAAACGTACGCTGCAGCTCATAAACGTCTGTGACCTCGCAAACTCAATCTTTATCTAAGAATTCTTATCGATCGCGCAGCGCAGACTCGAAGGCCGTGCGTGCAACCAAAATCGCAAACAAGATTTGACATTTCTCTAGGGTTACCAGTAAATTTTTATAAATGTTATATAGTAGAAATATTATAAATATGTAAAATATCAGTAATGTGTTTCATTTATGTATTGAAAATAAAATTACGTATTTATATGCATGTCTACTTTAATTGTTCATATTTAATAAATCACCTCTACCTAGTTTGATGCGTGGAACGGTTAAAGCATAACCAATGGTCTTGTAATCATGTTCTATAGCTATCATTCCAAACTACCAATTTAATGAAGTGTTATACATTAATTTTATAGAGTTGGAAATAAATTAATCCATGGAAAATATACTTTTGGTTCCATGATTCTAAATAACTTATAGAATATATTCCGGGGAACTTTTAAATACCTGCCTTCTCTCATGAAAATATCATAATTATGTACTGCATATGGAAAAGGTGCCTACTATTATTGTTGTCGAATAAAACACTTTTTCATAGGTATTACAAATATTTATTCAAATAAGAATTGAATTATAAAATAAGAAACAGCAGTTTTCAATAAAGAATAATTATTTAAAGTAATTCATATCATATTTTACACAAAACAAAGCCGTCACTCTAAAATAATTTTGACTAGTTCAAAGAACAAAAACAAATGGAGCACTAAAGTTTGTTGAAAATTGCCATAATGTCTAGCACCTTTTCTATTTATTAGAAGTGACGGCCAATATTATTACAGATAGTTATACAAAATGTTTAAATTGTTAGGTATCAAAGGTTGTAGAAACACTGATCCTATTATGTACAATACAAAGCTAATAAAATACCATGCGATAGATTAGATTGCTAAATATAATATGGTAATAACACATTGAAGGAAATGCAGGACAGTAAATAAAATTTTTGCACGCCTTTTTTACATAATGGTCTGATTTGGTTAAAATATTTTAAATCGATAATCACTTCATTGTATGATTACCATAATTAGTAGGATTTTCGGTGTTTCTATGTATATAAAATTACATTCGATTATTTCATTATACTATTGAATAAACCTAATATTTAGTATTATTTTTAAACAATATTCAAGAATGTCAAAGTATAAAACTGTCATTTATTGCATATCTGTATGGCCACTGAATATCACGTTTTATGCCATAATAATGATAGGAGATCGATAAGAGAGAAAAGTTATACGATTTAATGCAATTATTAATAAATCAAATTACTGAAGTATACAAGTTGGATTTAGGAAGCAAAGGTGATGATATTTTCAGTGAAGTTTCTTAGTATGAATTTGTATCTTAATAGTAATTTAGCGTATTTCAATGGGGAAAGGATTTTTATTAATAAATCATCCTTCATGTCATGAATGATTACAGCATAGCCAATAGCTAAACTATGTCAGATGAAAGATCATTATACATTCACCGTAGAAACACTAATGTCCACACTATATCTAGAGCTACCATTTTGTATAAATTCTAACTAATCACCTACGTTATATCAAGTATTCTACAATTTTATTGTACATGGAGAACTAACTACTGGATATATTTTATCTATGACATAATTTAAGTAAAACTATTTACAAAAATAGCCATTTATCTGCTTCATAGTCCGACTATATATATTAACACCAAAAAAAAAAAATTGAACCACAGATATTGCTTAATTAGTAAGGAACTACATACATATGTTTTTTATAAATAATAAAACAACATAATGTAGTCAAGTTGAGGAACTTAAGTATTACCAAAGTAATTCAATAAACGAAAAATGTACTTATGTACGTGTCAGACACAATTGTCATGTCTGTTTACGTCTTCCACACGTTTCAACGTGGTCCTTTGTTTTAGTTAATCAGTTGCTAAGTAAATAAACATTAAAATGAGTTTTCGATGTCATTAGAATAAAAATGACATTGACTTTACATAGAAACTAAAAAGTTGTTTTAAAAAATATAACCTAAGAAGTAGATCATATTAAATACATTGTTTTAAAACGTATACTGAGGTATTAAGTTAGCCAACTTGACTATATTCATTAAATATTAAATTAGGTATACAAGGTAAGAAATTTTCAACAAAGGTCACAAATTAAATAAATAATTTGTATGAATATTGGAAGTTTATGATATGATAAAAATATATAGCATTTTTTGACAGTTTTTAATCTACTCATGTAATTCATGTAATTTCGACGGAAAGTGTTGCCCGCCGAATTATATTTTCAATATAGCTACAAAATTCACGGTGAATATTGTATATACAAAGCAAGACTTTAGACAAGTTTGTAGTGTGTTTTTGGTAATCAAGCAATATGATGTTACGTGAACAAGCTCGTAAAAAAAATATTCGCGCAGTAGATGTATCGACATACTTACGACGTGAGATTACTATGATTCGACAAGTCGATACAGGTGTAGAAACAATTTACACACACTTTTGAATATAAACGCAACTTCTGCCTTATGATGAGCTTATGCAGAAGCCACAATAAATAATAAACTTGAAGGACAAAACCAACCAAACCAATTCAAATTCATTCCATTGTCCATTTCATCTTTATTCAAATGAACTACAAAGATAGTAACGGATCAATAATATTATAAATTATAATTACATTGCTAGTGTAAAACCAGAACGGTTTTCTGGAAGTATTGCTTTTATAAAGACCTGACATCATATCAAAAGATTTCATTGAAATTGCTTTTATACACATGCTTAAAAAGCTGTATGCTTATATACAGCTTTTTATCATATCAGGTATGATGTCACAAGACAGCTAGACAACTCTTACAATGTTCCCTACACTACTGTCAACATTTACGAAACACCGAAATAAGTACCGATCGCAACATCCATGTCTTTGGAATTTGTTCTAAATTTAAATTTATTCGAGAATGTCAAAACACTAAAGTTCAGCAAGTTTTAGGAGTCAGTCAGCCCTTGACGTTTCTCTTCTTCCAACATCGCGTCTAACTCATCTGTGAGATTGGCCAACATATTACCAATATCGTTGAGGACGTCAACTGGTTCTGTGCTTTTCTCATCTTTTTCTGGCAAAGCGTGCGTCGGCTTATCTGTGGGCCGAGGTGGAAGGCTGGCTAGGCCCATACCAGTTCTACCGTAATCCACGGTATGAGGTCTGCCGGCGATTTGGCCGCGATTTTGTTTAATAGTACCCGCGTTTTCATTCGCAAATGGAATGCTGTCCGACTCTGTGCTCGAACTTGACTGAAAAAACATGCAATATAAGTTAACCAGCAACTATTAAATTAACAGTTTATATTTGTAGTTCGAGGTATATCAGTTTTATTATTCTTGTATTTGCGAGTGTCACACATATAAATAAAATGCACTATAACGGATTAAATACATGTAAATAATTACAGAATGGTATAGTAAATAGCGTGTTCTGTTGGATGTTATAATTTTAGTATTTAAATTATTATTTTTATTCTTATAACTATCTAGTGATTTGATAATGGGATTTAACACAAAAGGTTACCAATGGTCATTCAATTTACCTTAAAACTAGCATCGGAACCCGTCCTCATCTTGTCTTCGTCGTATCTGCGCGGTGGGGAAGACGGTGCGGGCGGCGGTGGTAGTAGGCCAGTACTATCTAGCGATACGCTTAAAGAGTCCGAGCTGGGGTACGCGGGCAGACTTAATGGGAGGCTCTTCTCTGGATGGATTTCTACCGTCGTCTGCCCGAAGCGAGTGAAAGGAGCGTACTGCGAGCTCTGACGTTTAGGTGGCTCTGGTGGTGGCTTCCTAGCTACATGGGGGCTAGCTCCGTAAGCTACGCGTTGCAATCGAGCTGAATAAGCTATCTCGTCGTAGGTATAATCTGGTGATTTGTCTCTATATGCTGGTGTAGCTTGGATTTTAGCAACGGGACGGGGTCTGACCAACCCTCTGGGCCGAGGTAATGTTCCTCCCCCTTCATAAGAACTATCGTTAGTTGGCGTTATATCGCCATCGTCGTAAGAACGCCGCCATTGTCCACCGTAATAAAAACCGGCTTCAGGAGAAAATGTTGTATGGGACGTCCTTTCTGACGGATCTTCTAGACTTTCCAGAGATTTCCCGCGCGGGTGACGTATCTGTTAATAGATTAATTAAAAGTATTTGGCTATTTAAATGTGATATCATTGGCAAGGTCAAAAGACCATGTTTAAGTATGTATAGATTATCAAAATTACATGAACAAACGGTTGCGTTATCAAAATTATATCATCATGCTATTTTTTCGCTCAAAATATTTACATATTAATTAAATACTTATTGATTAGAATACTTAAAATGAATACGTTTGTAACAATTTAGTTACATATTAAACATGCTTACTTGTTAAGGTATATCAAGAGTTATGAAGAATTGTATTTAGTATATAAATACAAACTACAATATCTACCGTGCAGGCTTAACCTATCAATATTCAATCACACATCGAAACATTGCAAAGACTGGTGCACATAAAGCCGGGTGCTGGGGGTGCTTTCAATCTGACCGGTGCCAAAGGAAGTCTCATACCTGGATGGGGACCAAGTCAGTGGCACATAGGGACGTTTGTAGAGCGTCAAAGTTTAGATCGGGGGGTTTATGGTAACTCCTTGCGTGTCGCTCCCAATGCTGGTAATGCTCCCTCGGATATAAATCCTTTAGGTCCAATGTGCGGTTTGTGTTTGGAAAAAGAAAAGAAAACAAAACATTCACATGCTGCTTCGGGCTGGTGGTATGAGGTGGATGTAGCAACGGGTGAAGTGATACAACCCTGCGACATAGATTTGCCTTGTACGTAGACGAATGTTCAACGCAAATAATCATATAGGATTAATTACATAGAGACAATCTGGTTAAGTGAGGGTTTTTATTGTTTTGAGACCGTGATTTGATATACCAAAAAAGTTGAAATCATCAGCAATATTGGTTCTAATTGCTGATTATCGACAGCCAGTTGCAAATGTATGTAGGTGCTTATTTCTTTTTATGTATGAGGTCAAAAAGTAGACTGTTATTAATTCGAAATTTTTAGTCGGGCTATATAATGAATATCGCAGGGCTGTAGAAACAGCGACGATAATGGCGATGGACTTTAGACTTCTAAAGGTCTAAGCGAAATGAAAACGAAATTCAGAACGCATCGGGAAAATTTCAATTTTTGAATAAGGTAACACTCCAATTTATTGCCAATTCATCCAGAAAAGGAGATAATTTTCCCATAACGTATCAACATCTATTGGCTTCGCAAATAGCTAATGTGCTGCACAGTTTTATATACTATGGAGTTAAATATAAATATATTCTTATTTGCTTAGTATTTAGTTGAAAGGAAGCTACTTAACGCTTTTAGTTCATCAAGCGTAGTTAGTATTAAGGAAATTATTCTTTTAAGTTAGAGTTCATATAGTTGTTAAATAATATTAAAGAAATATAGATTAGCAATTGTATGGATATGAAATTATGAATGGTGGTGATGAGTGAACTTAAAATAACTAAAAGTAAAATTACCACTGAAATAATTTTGAAAATTCTATTTGAAAGTAGACTAAATTCTATTCATTAAAGTTATATTTTATTTAATAACGAAATCAAAATAAAATAAGTTAGATATAAGAAAGTAACAGAATCTATGGCTAGATTTAGAACATGGCTACAACACATTAATTAGCGACACTGCAAGCTCAGGGTACCGACCTGTCCTGGCTGTAGCCTTGTGAAGTCCAGCGACCCTTGGCTACTTATGCTTCGTTTGCCAGCCCGTATATCCTTCACTCTTTTAATCGCTAGAAGAATTTTCTTTTGGTGGCCGAGTCTAACTATACCCATGTCTTCTAAGTCCTGTAACATAAAACATTTTATAATATAATATACCTATTGAATATGTTTATGATAGACTAGGATTTTAGGAAACTTAATTATTAAAAGTATTTGGAAATACAATCACAGTTTTCTTGGTTATGACTTGTCACGAAGACATTGATTGATTTTAAATGAAGTCAAATATAAATTATTTAATGTAGGAATAAATTTCACATCTATTTAATTACGAAAATAATATTGTATTTCAAATATGTTTTTGGGTATCAACTAACCTCCCAAGCGAGTTGTGTCACGTCATGCACAGTGCGATACCCCTGTGCTACCAGTGCAGGACCGTATTCTTCTAGCCGAAGTAGTCTCAACCACTCTTCAAGAGACCCCTGGAAATATTTTACAAATTTTTATTATTTCATTAATTGGAAAATTATTCAAACATAAAATTTAATCGTTTAAGGCGAAGTATACGTTGGTAATACATCTCCATGCCAATGTTGGTGTCTTCCATATATCTATATAATCCATTTATTAACAATTAGGAGAAATTTAAAAAAGTGAACAGGTTTAAAAGTAGGTGTGGTCTAATATATCACAATCAAGGTACAAGTTGACATCGGTGAAAACATTATATTTTAATAACATATCAGCCATGCTGACTGGTTCAAATTTGATGCTCTATATATTATAAAATTTAGTATTAAAAACGACTTATAAAGTATCGTACCGTTAAAGTATAATATAACATCAAATAAGCTTTATGATCAAAAATAGAGTATTGCGGAATGAAACTCACGGGAATATAATCAGGTAAATTATCGGGCACATTTAAATTGGCGAGTTCAGCCTTTAATCGTTTGCGATGATTGGGTTTCTTGATGCCAACTGCAGTGAGGTCTTCAGGTGTCATCCTAGTGACCGTAGGGAGATCATACCCAGCTTCAATAAAAAGACGCGCATATTCCTCCATTTGGAGATCAGCTAGCCACGTGTGAATTATGTCGGCATCCTGTTTGAAATAAAACAGTAATATTGTGACAGCTTAATCCAAAATATTTAAAGATTTAACCAGTCAGTCAAAGTAGTTGATGGTTATACATAAGATTATTATGCGCACGGAGTGTAAGATTGAGTAAAGTTTTATAAAGTGCAGAGAGAGTTCAATTTATTAATTAGTACGGTGACTCACTACATTTACTGAGTTTTGCCACATAAAAAATAGGGGTTGATTGTAGAGGGCTGAAAATATGAGCTTGTATATATTTTTATATGCGATATCATAAAAAAAAGTTTGAATAAAATAGAAATTACGGATGAACCACCCTTAACATTTTGGGGGATGAAAAATAGATGTCGTCCGATTCTCAGACCTATTGAATATTCATATTTATTTTCACGAAAATCAGTCAAGCCATTTCGGTTCAATTATGCACACCGTGACACAAGAATTTTATATACATATTAGATTACAGGTGACATTAAAAAGGCTATATAAATTTACTAAAATTTGGTTTTGCATTTCAACGACTGATACTGTCTTTAAAGCTTTGGAATTTTCCAAGGTATTTATGATAATTTGGAACGATATTTTACCGGGAGACCCTGCGCGATCATGGCTCTGACTCTGTCGACAGTGTCTCCGCAATGGCAAGAGGCGTGGTGGTGATGCGGCATCCTTCCTGATGCTCTTCCACTGTCTAGAGACGCGGATGAATGCCGGGAGCCCGAGCCTGCAGACCCTGATGATGATCCGGGACTGTCTCTACCAGGACTCTGTAACGATATATGACGTATTGTATACTGAATAGCTTCAAAACCTTTCAATACAATGTTCTACATGCTAATGAAATAGTATTGCAACCTTTTAATATTATATAAAACTACTAGCTGACCCTGCAAACGTCGTTTTGCCACATAAATATAAACAAAGAAAAAATGTTTTCTAAAAAATAAAAAAAATGGAACCGAATCTTACCTGTGTCATATCAATGCCTTGATCATCACTCAAAGCTAGCTGATGATGATAGTAAACCGCCGCTTTGTGTGTGAGAGGCTGCGAAGGTGGTGGAAACGTGAAGGTGCCTCCACCGGCAGGACTTTTGCCCAGGCTTCCACTGGCTCCAGACACTCCTGACACTCCCGACACTGTGCTACCATAGTCCGAATGATCATCTGAAATTAAAATGATCTCTATCAGAAATCGTTAATATACAATATATGAAATTTATCTATCAAAAGACTGTCGTAAACTAAAATAAAATTGAACTTTACTTAATAGTGAACCGTAAGTTAAGTTCCTTTTTATCAGGAAGAAATGCATTGCGCACATCGCGAGAATCGGTTATATGGGACTTGTCCATCTATAGTTAATGAATCACAACTCCTCAGATGGTATAGCCGCTATAACGTCCCTGGTGTGCCCACATTCCCACCGTTCGCAGGGCCACAGGTTCGCAGCTAGTGGGCCGGATGAAAATGTGACCTAAGTATATTATAACTATCCATCGCTTGAACCTTAATCTAATCTATAATAAAATGCCAAGCTAAGCTTACCTCGAGTATGTGAAGGGGTATCTGGTGGTTGTGGATAGGGCTGTTCTTCACAGGACGCGTACCCCTGAGAGCCAAAGCTGGAGCCGGAGTGCCGATGCTGCGGGGTTCCGAACGCATCCCCCGGAACCGCGGGGGGCGGCACGCGTTTTGCGGTCGCCGTCTTGCCGGCGCCGCTGCCCCCGCGTGACATTCCGCCCACTAGAATAGGGAGTCATGACGTTAGTATTCATGATACAGAATGTCAATCTATGATCTATGACGTTTGTCTAATAACTTTAGACGATTTTTTTTATTGATTGGCGCGTTTTTTGCCTGTTGGCTATTAAAACTAACCGGACGTATAGCTAGACGAGTAATATTTCAAGAAATAGTTTAAATTATTTCAAAGAAAAATGTATTACTAAACAATAAGTTAACAAACTTTATTAGTTGTTATGCTTTTGCAAAATCTATATTACATAAAAATGTTTTGGCACTACAAATCAATAAGTTTTAGTGTTGCTAAATAATTTGAAGTATGCAAATCAAACGATGTTGCAAATTTTTCCGTTTTTGTTTAGCGAAAGAGTAAGTCACCCAAATACTTATAAGTATATCTAAACTTAAAGGACCATAAACCACCCATAAGCTTAAAGGAACTGTCACAGCTGTTCGATAATAATAATCAACGTTATTAAATGAAATATATCTAAAAAACTGCTTCCCTTTCGTTATCTCTCCCTTAATACATCAAGGATTTTCTCATCGTATATTTTTACAAAGCTAATAAGGCCGCATTAACGTCAAAAGCATCAAACGCGGTTATCAGTGGGGCGTCGACCGCATTAGCGAAATGAGTTACATCCCTCAACCCACCAGCACTGATAAACGAAAAAGGCGGAAAGATTTAGGAATAAAACACCATCAATCATGATCGAGCCGAGATCCGATGACCGCGTCCGATCGCTAACTAATTGCTCCTACCGCACGATAACTGACAATATTGCCATTAAATTTATCTTGATTGAAACAAAGTTGCAATTTTTAAGTTTAAACACCATTAATCCACTAACAGTATCGTAAATAGGCGATAAATGTTGTCAATAATTGTAGTTTGTTATCAATAATTACAATATCATCCATGTAAGCATTGCAGCCTATAAAAAATAATGGACATTAACAGTTATATGGTAGCATTTGCGAATATATCGCAATATTAATGTCTGGAAACGCCCGCACTGCGGAAATTAAAAATATTTTTGTTTGCCTCCGCCTTATTTTACTGGTCATTAGCAAATAAAAATTGATTATAATTACTGCGACGGGTTATTTCGAAAATGTCTGTTTATAAGCATCAACGGAATATTTTAACAAAGTTGCATTATCAACACGTATTTAAGTTTAAATACATTATTATACTCTCGACTTCGACTTCCAATTACGCCTGTCATTCCCAAAAATAATATCGGTCAGCATAATCGCGCCAAGTGCTAAGTTTTCGCCTTCACCTTTTTTTCCTTTATTCATTATTGTTTGGATGTAAATTTAGTACTTTAGTAAGGGGTACGTTGAGAGCCGTCTAGTCCTCATTGATTTTGTTTACGGCCTTTATTTTGACATTCACTTCGTTCACGGCCTATTCAAGCTATTACTCCAGTTTATTCGAACTCGCTACATTTGATGTATTTCTTCTGAGTTCTGACATTACTTTCGCACGCTTTACGAGGATGAAAGGAGCTATAAAAGTGGCATTTTAGGGGATTACTGTTGATATAATGACATTAATTTGTTACTTAGGATACTTTCACACGGCCGGTGTTAAACCTGCTTTATACGTTTTTCCTCTTGTTAACCAGTCGCATTTGGGTACGTGATTTGTCTTGTTAAAAAACATTTGATCACTGAATTTATAAAAGTGTAGGTCATTTTATTGTAAAAGTTTTTATGTAATATAGCCACTTGAGAGAACAGCTCATTTCATTCTGTGTAATAAACTAAGGCATTGTTGAAAGGCATTTTCGAACAAAGTCTGGACAAAAGATTATAGTAACATGTTTTCTCCACATAAAGATTTTTGTACCTCAATTACACTACTAAACTTGTATTGTTGATACAATTAGAATCATTACAATTGTTTAATGTCATTTAGACGGCGTCTACTGAATCCATTAGCAGCAAATCTGTACGGTCGCATTGGATCGATTCTAACCACATTCTGAACGTAGTCAGACTTTATTAAAATACAATTATGCGGCGCCAACATTATTGCGTTGTTATTTTTAGCTTACTTAATTTGCAAACTCGATTTATTATCATGGAAGATCATTTATCTTTATCATTCTGTCAGTTTAGTATCGGTGTCGCTGAAACATTAACCACCGACTACTGGAAAAGTCAAGTTGGCATTATACATCGGTCAGCTTTTAATATGCCTAAAAAATGTTTTCATAGGTGTAGAAGACCAGAAGACTCAGGGTTACCTGACCTTTAAGCTTGTGTAAGGTATGAATACATGAGCCATTTGTCAGGAAACCTACTAAACTGAAAATACTTTCTAGAATCTTAAAAAGATAAATGTTAAATGATAAGGTATTGGATAGTTTCTCTAGCTAAAAATCTTAAAATGCGCTATCATATTTTAGTACTTAGTCCTGTACAGTATTTATAATATTGATAGGCTTCTAATACATCGAAGTAAATCCATTGGATTACATGAAGCCGCATAAGGCTCTGTAATGATTGATCCAAGCGTCCAAAATTAAGAAATAAGGGTAGATAAAGACCGCAAACCACTCACTTGACAGAATTTAAAAAGTATTTTAACATTGATATATTATTATTCCAGATTTATGCAGACAGATAAACAACTTCGTTAATCCAAAACAGCTTTATTACAATCAACTCGTATGTATGTAAATAATAAATTGATTAGTATGCAGATACTATCAATATCGGTAAATATGACAAATTGTTATTTCGAGCCGTTTAATAACTGCAGTGGTATAGATATCGAATAAAACCGTAATGTTTATAGTTTCGCGTAGTACACAAGAATATGTTTATTGGTGTTACGGACAGACTATAAAATAAACATCCCGCCCTATGGGAATTAGTTAAAGGTATTTCAAATTGAAAATCTAGTGCAGATTTATGTTAATTTGTATATAATACATTAAAGATAAAGGTCTTAGTTTATAGACTTGAGTTTCAACTTTCAAGATTGCATTTAAGATCGTCCGTGTCAAAGTAATAGAAATGTATAAGATAAAGAATTTAAGTTACCTTTTGCTTAATACTCTCTGTGGGTAATAAAAGGTTTTGTTTTTGTCGCGGTCGCATAAAGCATCCGTGACGCTAGAGTACTGAGTTCGAGTCTCAATCGGAACGCAATGTTGCATTTTCAAAATTGTGATTTGTGTGCTGCTTCGGCAACCAGATGAGTGTCACAAACACAGGCATTTCGAGTATTAAATGATTGGGAAGTACTTTTAAAAGTTCCGTCCGCGTCAGGTCACGTTGATAGATGAAAATATCGTAAAGTACCATGCGCGTTTCGACTTCAGTCTATAAATTTCTGAATACTCGAAACAAAAAATAAGACCGGGAGCAGGCAAACACACAAACCATCGCCTGCTAACACACGAATCCAGTTTAATTTTTTTATCTAATATAACAATATATTTCAATACTTATTGTATGGATACATAATAAGTGCAAAGTACATAAATAAAGATTGTTTAAGAGCTTTTAAATTTCCTCTTAGACAAACAAGAGAACGGCCGTGAAAATAGCATTTAACGTTCCTTGAAATACTAAAATGGAGAACGATTGACATTTTCTACGAAGGCTGAATAAACTGTTGTTTCTCGGTAGACATTTTGCAAGTGTGACCGTTGGTAGTAGGTAGGTAGGACCGTAGGTAGGTTCTTGCGGTAATATTATTGTACCTATTGTACTTTTAACTATTAACTTGTAACTAAGAAATAGAGAAATCTAGGTTGACATGGAATTTTCTTTAATATATACCAATATAAAAGAATGTTTCTTTGAAACTGTCCGATAAAAATGTGGAAACAGTTTTACAGTACCTGCATTCTTTTACAGCAGAACTTACATTATACAAAAATACAATATGAAAAGGCAGCTTTGAGTAAAAAATGTATGGGCTTTTATAGTTAAGTCGAAAAATCACGTATTAAAGTAAGAGACATTAATCGAGACTGATGCAAGAGCTAGAAAACAAAATCGTGATACAAAAATTAATTTTGAGTACATAATTGAAAACGATGACAAGTTAGTTATTTGTTATTACTGGAATATTAAACCACAGACACTTACCTAAACCACTATAAACCCAAAGCAAACAGCCCATCGTAACTTGTAGGCCGGTAATTGTAACTTATTAAGTTATTAAACTAAATTCACTGAATAGGTACGAGTAAATTGTGAATATACTTAACGACCGTTCTAGTGATTAAGTTATTAAAAGTAACAATTATGAAACATTGACAGAGATACATGACGATCACTCCATAGTAGATGATATAACACAATAATGAGTTAAAATTAGATGTTAATTAGTTTATAACTTTAAACCAACTAGACAATGTTTTGTCTAAATGACACATGCTATGATCAGAATGCGATAATCTGGTATCTTTGTGCTTATCTCGTAATAGTATCGGAAGATGATTATTAATTACTTGCCCTTATAAATAGCTGAAGAAACAGGGGACATGAAACATTCAGATATGAAATTCATTGAGACAAGAAGATCATTACAGTATCCTTACCTGCTCTCATAGTACGACAGTGTTTTTTGGTAATTATTAGCTTTATTTAATATACATAATATTAAAACCAAAAATTAAGAATAAATGTAGGAAAAACAACAAAAGCATACGCTGATCAAATCTGTGAACGTATTAAATCATCTTTATTAATTAAAATAGTAAAAACATGTCAGTGGGTTAACAGAAGCAGACATCACAAGACAGACAGACCACTTGTTGCTCCCACTAATCCATCTATCCCATCATTGCATGGTGCCGAAACAAATTGTAACTACACCAGAATAGAACGGGAATGTAATTATTTTTAATATGTAATTTCGAATATATTTTTAAATATAAAAACTTCAGTGGCCTAAAGTAAGTAGATTCGAACTCTCGTCTTCAGAGGAACTAATCTCGTAGCAGCGCTACGTAGCCAACGAGACTTTTGTTTAAACTACAAAATATTGAACCATATTACTGTACACTTTTATCAGCGCCATCTACCGATGACTATAAGCTATTTCCTAATAAAAGTATATTGGCTTTGCATATTTATACTTATGTATACCAGTAAACTTTCAAAACGATTATCATAAATCTGATTTAACTTTACTTGTCCATATAATTGCTGTTATCGTCGTATCCTTTGCAACATGAGAAACATTAGGATTTAAACATTTATTAGTGTCGCGTTGTGTGGTCACTCGAAAGTTGGCCTCTAACGGATAATGTCACTAACGTCACAAGCTTATCTGATCTGATAACCGTGGGAGCTGCTTGAAGGAAGTCCTACGTAAACTGCAGGATACTTGGTTTATCTTAACTCCACTTTCCCTTTGCGTAATAGAGCGAGAAATTAAAATAATTTTCTTGAGGATATTACAGATTTGCATTGAATCTTTAAACCGCTACTTAAGTTCTATCACAAATACAATAACGTTACAGTAGAGTAAGCTGCGTAAGTCAGGTTCATTGCATTTTTTACCGTACCTCCGGACTTTATTAGTGACACTTAATTGGCAACACTTGCCAGTTACACTGTTATATATTATAACATTACGGTGACAAACTAAGCTAATTCTCGTATCAAAATGAATCTTTATGTATATAATATTGTACTTGAAGATTTAATGACGATACATCTGATGTCTTGGATTTGATCTAACGATAGACCCAGGAATAAGTACATATTTGGTCTATTTATAAATATTATTAATTTTTTAAACTATTTAAAATGAGCTAGCTACGTTTTAAAATATAGTGGAAAGTGTATAATAACGGACAATGATGCCTGCGATAGCCCGATAGGGATCTTACATGCTCATTAAATGGTTATAAAAGTCGTTTTCTAATCTCTTAACGACATCTATGAAATACTTACGAGACAAAATTTGGATTATTTACACCTGTAGAGACTTGGAACATTCCATTTATTTTTATGTTCGAACAGAATCGCGGCTATTAAGTATCATTTAACAAAACACAATTACAGGCCCAATGTTACATTTACATCTGTATTCTAAGATATGACTCAAGTCACAATCTACACTTGAGCACTTGAGAATAAAAGATTCAACAGATCTTTAAATAAAATACAATTTCTTTGACATTACCTTCTGTATATGCGTAAGGTAAATCGTGATTTGTCCCTTAGAGTAGGTATTTTTATATTGTATATATATTTAAATATAGTAAATATGAAAACCGACTCAGCGGGTTTGACTATAAGCGTAAACAAATATCAGGACACAAGATTTTTACAGATATATCTAATATATAAAATTCTCGTGTCACGGTGTTCGAACTTGAACTCTTCCGAAACGGCTCGACCGATTTTCATAAAATTTTATATGCATATTCAGTAGGTCTGAGAATCGGCCAACATCTATTTTTCATCCCCCTAAGTGATAAGGGTT
>JAOSYY010000010.1:3607246-3628553 GCA_025727935.1 Hebomoia glaucippe
CCCTCAATTTTCACCCCTCTACAGTCAACCCCTAAATATTTATGTGGCAAAACGACGTTTGCGGGGACAGCTAGTATTCTAATAAATTGCTTCAAATATTAACGCAAAATGTAACAATATTTATAAAAACTAATGAAAATAAATGATTAATAATCGTTGTGTGTATTTTCTTGAATGTTTTATTAATGTTACTTTTCTTATCCAATCACAAATTTTTACTTCACTCAATATTTAATTAGCTTATGTAGCTTATATTCGTGAGTTGTATATTGCGGTTGGACACGTCACAACGGCAGTGGTTAGCTGTCTGTATCGTGATGTAATAGACCACGATTATCGGCAAGATCAGTGACGCTTCATTGCCACTTATCGAAGCTTTCATTAGAGGTGACGGCATCAACTGTCAGGGATTTCTATTCATAATAAATAATACAATCCTTCGATAATACATAAGAATAAACTGATGTGATTGTAACATATATTTAATCAAAACAAATACAATTTTAATCATTTTTAAGGCAGTATAGTGATTATGAAGCCAGAAGCTACATTAATAGTCTAAATATATATTTTATTCATAAACACACTTATAATAATGCTAGTAGTTATTTAACAACGAGATCTATGTACGTCTGATGCTGTTATAGTGGAATTTCTTTTTGTTATAAATATATAAAACCTCATTTCAAATGTACATCTCTCTTGATTACTTTGTACGTATACTCGTATATAGGTACTTCTCTCAAAAGATCACTCCCTGCGTATCATGGAGCGTCTAATTAAAATGTTCCTCAACCCACAAGCATTAGGAAGCTTATTACGACCGCATACGAGCTGTAATTCTATGTTTACCAAAAACATCTCAGTAATTTGTGCGTACAAGATAATTTCAAAGTACGGGCAATCGAAATCCTCGTTTCTTATGTAATTACTTCGTAGAAACGTAGAAATGTATTTATTGGGCTTGAGTATATTCAACATTGTAGTGCTTCAAGCACAGGATATTCAATAAATATATATTTTATAGTCCAGGATGTTATTAAATATCGATGAAGGGTTTATCGATTGTAAGATTATAACATTTGTGTAGGTCTCTTTATTGTGAGAAAAATACTACGACAACGTGAACAGAGCATTTGTTAGTAAAATAATTTTAAGCAAGTACAACGGTACAGTTATAATTTACAACAATAATGACTCTTAAAATAAACATTTTTTATTAAAAATCAAGAATTATATAAGTACCATAAAGTACAAGGAAAACGATCCAACTTTCATCATTTACATGTCGTTTTTATTCCAAAAACACTGATAAAATAAATCTTCCACGTAGACCGCGTAACCGTCGCGAATCACTTTTTAACTGTATGCTAAAAACTTCCTTTTTATAACATCACCGGCTAAGTTTTGTTTTTGTTTGCAAGATTTCGTTATAAAGAAAATAAATACATTATCCTGAACGTATTATTTAAAACATAATAAATGAGTGAGTTAATACTTTTATGTTTTTTATTTCGGCTTAATTAATTAGATCCTCATAAATTTTACATTAGGGACTGTAGGTACGCCCGTATGCTCGTATATTAATATTAGTATTTAGTGTAATGATATTTTAGAATAGAGGTATAATAATATTACAGTAGTACCTATTATATCTCTTTTGAAATTCGAAATCTACAATTCTTAAAACAATAAAATATAGTCACGAATAAGTATTTAACCAATTCTTCATGCATCCAAGATAAAAGTAGCTATTTTATAATATTAGTTTTTCTGCCAGATAATGTTACGTAAATATTTTTAACAAAAGTAATATGGAATTGACCTTTTAGGTAGATTTTCCCATAAAAAGTAATGAAGCTCTTTGGTCACTTTCTCGCAACGTATTTGAATGATTGCCAGAGGTAAAAACTCATTGTGGCTTTGAAGGCAATTTGTATGCCAGCGCAGGTTTCGTATTTGAAAGTATTCGTTGAATTTCTGTTGCTTTTTTGTGAAATGCAGTGATAAGTTGTGAAATCTTTTGTACTTATAGAAATGTTTTATTTACCTTTATATTTTTCGTCATATTTTTGTGGTGTTCAAAGCAATTTTTTTTAAAGGTATAGACTTAAAAACTGAGACAGGAAATAATTTGTTATAATTATTGAGAAATACTTTAGTATTTTAAAAATGTTCAATATCTCATGATAAATTGGGTTAAGTAAATAGTAATAAATTATGGAAAAATAAAAAAGGCAAGTCTCTTATTATATCTCTAATTTACTGTAAATTAATGAATACTTATAAAATTGCTAATTACACAACCGTTTAATGAGGTCGCATCGCCCCACGGGCACGAGACCTTGTTAATTACATTTTTAATTTCGCCGTATTACGTTATGTTTATTGAACCCCGTCTACGTGCAGAAATTAGAGGAACAAATATAAAACATTACCTTTTACCGTTCCTTTCGTGAATTATAAATTAATCTTCTTAAAGGAACTTACCCGTAAAAAGAAATATAATTTAATAATGAAGTCATAAAATATACATAACTATATATGTATTCAATTTGAACTATTTATGACATAGGCCAAAGTACAAATTTAGAAAAATATGGCCTATAAATGCCTATACAGCACTGGCGGCTCACAAATCTTACCATAAACAGCAAACGTTGCATAATATTTGAATAAAACTACTCATTTAAAATAATATTATAGTACATTATTCTGACAGTTTTTATGAAGCACCGCTCTTTCTAAGAAACGACAAAAACACCTTTATAAAGCTCCTATTTTATAAACATTACAAATTTTCAAATAAGGAATACTTTAACCTATATATATGATACTAAAATAGTCGCCTTAATTATTTCAACATACTTGTAACACCTTTTCAAATACCGAAAAACCAACTAAGGACTTTGATTTAAAATAGAATAACAAATAACCAAAAAAAATTGTCAAGTCAGCTTGATTGTCTTGCAAATGTATTAATTATTATTTCAAGAACTCTTATTGAACGTACACAAAACATGATCAATGATGCCAGTGTCGAATAATCGTGACTTATAACTCGGTCAAGAGGTTCATATTAAATACTATTCAAGTTAACACGAACGTAAAGTTATTTAAGCATGGAGATGAAGAGATTAAAGAGTGTTTGATGCATGCATAGTTCACAATGAATAGACAAACTAAATCGAAACTGTCAGCTATTAAACTTATGTTTTACGTAACTTTGCTACTTCAGTATAATGTCAATATACTGAAGTAACTATTTACTTATTTAACTTTTACACATTCTACCTAGTTTAAAGAGATAAGCGATGGAATTTTAATGATCGTCATATCATAGGTTCGGAATTTCGGCGCTAAACAATACGGAGAAAGCGTGTCAGCTGTCAAATGTTAGTAGTCGATATTCATTAAATAAAAATGACATCTTCATTGGTCATCACGGAGTGTTCTATCTCTTTATTATTTACTATTGAATCTGTATAGAATGATAGATAAAATGCTATAATAGTGTTAAAAAACTATTCAACCATATTTTTTTTAGAAAACCTCTCAAAATGAGCATGAAAAGCTCACTTAATTCTAGGTGACACACCACACAATAAATTGATGATATAATGTCGACGTATTTCTACTTCAAACATTCGCAAATGCGGAGAATCCAGTCTAAACTCCACATACAATGATTCACGATCTTTTCATCTACGATTGGTAATATGCAAGAAATTTTGATATGACGTCAAAACAAAATACCCAATCAGACTTGCGAAAACCATGATAAAAAATAAACAAAAAACAACATTGTATGTTATTGAAAAGTAATCGAATTCGTAACTACTTGAAAAGCAGGATGTATCAAACACTAAATCAATGAGGTCATCAAAAATTACTGTAATTTAAATCAAATACGATTTTATTACATTGCAAAATTTTCACACGACTGACGTGTCACATGAGCGATGATCATCATAAATTTAGAAATGAATTTTGAAGCGTCGCTTTACCAAGCTTCAAGTATCGTATTAGTAAATTCATATCCTTGTGCAAGTTTACGATAGAATCCATTGTTATTGCTTGACGTACTACAATCCATCCACGAGGTTGATTTACAGGCAATATCAGACTATATAGGGGCTAATAATTTATTTATACCCACTAATAAACGATGGCTCCATGTGGCGCTTAAATGTTATAGCAGGGTTGCCATTTTGTTCTAATCCGTCGAACCATAGAAAACACAGTGTACGGACTGAATAATTAATTGATTAAACACAAAACGCTTCCAATTTCACATTTGCGCATATTTTACACTAAATTTATGATTAATTCATATAATTAATAAGGATATACTCTTAAAAGTTGTAAAAGTCTTAACATTTTTAAAATTTAACTGAGATTAAAATGAAAAAATATTATGGACTCATTTATTTCATTAATTTAAAGATTATGGACTCATATATTAATAGTATATATTGTATAAAATAACTTAAGTGCATCTTAGATAGCCCTAGCGAAACCAATTGCACCCAAGATTGATATAAGTTGACGGTGAATGATAGTTCGATGAGAGATTGTAGTTGAACTTCATTATACAATAAATGTATTGTAATAAACTGATTTATAGTAGGCAGTACTCATCAGGTTAGCTAATCACAATTATTAGTATTGCGGTAACTTCCGTATCGTAATTATATGTTAGTCTGCGGGGGTAGAAGAGATTACCATCGCCCATACGCGTCAACAAGACTAGAGATATTGGAGACGTGTTGCCGGTCTTTTATAAAGGTATATGCTCTTTGCTTAAAAGTCACCTTATCTTAATGGTTCGGAAAAATTTCCGGCAAAAGCTGATTGCACAAGATGGAATTATTTTGGAGTAACTCTGAGTATTTGTATGCTCTGCAATTTTTGTAAAATTTTTGTGTGTTAATTTTAAAAATATGTTTAAACAAATTTTCATGTAAGTTTAAATATACCAAAGTGGTAGAAGTAATTTACACACAATTACTGTATTACAACGGACCTCACTCATGAAAATGTTTGTATGTAGGTATATTAAATGCTTTATTCAAAGAAAACGAATATTATAACTTGTTTAACGAGGACACTATGTTGTAAAACCAAAGTATATTTGAAGCTCCATTAATTCTTTTAATTATAAAATATTGTCTCCTTATATCATAAATTTATGGCTAGATAAGTATAACCAAGTAACATTATTAAGTAGCGTGGTAATAGGACAATGCGGATGTTTTAAAATTGCGTGAACGATAATGTGGCGGTACAGCACGAATAGCGGATGAGTATCAGGTAACATTGCTGGTATTTAGGTTTCAGATTATTGGAAAACGGGGTTTTTCACATAAATAGTTTATAAGCTAATGTACGACGTCTATAATTTATGGCGAACTAGTTTTGTAATCACATCTATAGCAGTCTATTTAATGCTATCGTAATTTCCGGTCCAAAGTTTTTTATTTTCAATATTATAAATAGTGTTTATATACAAAATATATTGTGATATAAACATATATTATTGTCTTACCAGACTTTAAACTGTATCATCCTAACTATAGTCTTACCTACAATATCCGAGATATCTGGTGGTCGAGAAATAGAAAATATTTTTAATACCAAATTTAAATGCCTTAAGACCCCGCAAATCTCTAAATTGGTTAGACATCGGTATTCACTGGAAAGACTATATAAAAAACACATAAAATACAGTATTAAATGATTTAAATCAGAACAAATTTGTACGTTTGCCCAGTTGGCAGGGACATTAATGAAATAAATAGCTATTAGATTAACAAGCTCACTATTAAAGTCCAACAAAATATATTATTGGCTTATCTGAGCGTTTTCATTCCAATTAAAGGTAATACTGAGCGGGTCCGGCGTGGTGTAGGTTCACATATATCAAGATTTTGTAGTTTATTTAGTATCCTTCTCCAGTCGTTTTGTGGATTGAAGTTTCCTCGTGATAAAAAATTCCTGTATAAATAATACACAATAACCAAAACAACATAATGAGGGAGAAATATGTTTAAAGAAGCTTTAATCAAAGCAAAAATTTAAAAAACGTGAATAAGTTAAATGATAGTTTCAGGTGAATTGATCGTAAAACACATATAACGCGCGTTTCGGTTTCGAACTAAGAATTTGTAATATTGTTATTCAGATCTATTTGTCACATTTAACTACAAAGCCGCATTCGGAACACCTCTAACTAAGCGTGAAATACACCGCGAAATTTTAGTTAAATCCAATTTCTGAGTATTACAGAGATATTACATCACAGATAAGAGAAGAATAGACGTAGACAATACAAGATAATACGTGGGAGTTCTTGTTCTGAACTATGGTTAGTAATCTGAGCACAATCTTATCTACGAAGCTGTAATATGTTAGAGTTTGATTAACGAATAATGAAGTTCAAAAATTGTGGTAACCATAGAAATATTAAAAAAAACAGTACAATAGTGTAACAGGTCTTTGTAAAGAACAGATCTATTTTCAAAGTATCTCTCATCAATTTTTAGATATGGGATATTCAATAGAAATTATTTCTATGGTAAAAAGGCACATGAGGTCGTGCTCTTTCAGAGATCGTTTTTTATTTCAGTTGCGTACTAATTGTTTAAGCAGCCGCAAAAGGTTTATTTATATAAAATAACTGAAGGATATCCAAGTACTCAGGTACTAAAATCTTGATTATCTATACCTAAATAAATCCTCAACACTAATCCTAACATTTCCGCAATTCACATAAGAAAATATTAACGACGCGTTGCACTTTTCACAAAATGGCGTCCGTGTTCTGGCGCCAACCCACTCAATAACCAATATGGACTCGATTTACGGCTTGCCCTCAATTTCGTTTCATTCGTACAACGATTGTACAGGTTAATCGAATGCTTTGCTCAAATGAATAATAGGTACCGCCTCGACTATTAAATGTATTTATTTATTGTTTTAAACTCCTCGTTAAAGACATATTTATTAGTCACAACTTCCATAAAGAGGCATGCGTGTAAAAGTTATAGTGATTAAAACTTAATCTATTTGGTTTAATTGGTAGGTGAAGTTGTTGAGTTTTAATAAGGTGTAATAAATGTTAGTTATTTATTAGACTACGTAATGTATGATCAACCTTTAAATCAGGATAGTGATATTTTATCAATAATTGTTCAATTTAGAAATTAATGGGACAAGCACACTAAAACTTCAATATCTCTATAACCGCTGAACTTTGTCTGGAATAATTGAGAAGACACGGTTTTCTCTACAAGATAAAACACAAGTAGACCGAATTAAAATAGGTTCATCTATTTAAAAACTGTAATAACACCAACATATTTAAACTTAAAAGCGAAAACATGTAAATTACCGCCACAATGTCAGTAGTGGTATACACTTTTATTGCTAGAAGTCATACCTCCGAATGCGAGGTAAGAAAAAGAATTGATTCAGTTTGGAGGGTGATTATAAGCAGTCCGTCTTTTTAACCGCGAAGAAGTATGAGTTATCTAAGCCAACCCTTTAGGAAGACTCACAGGAATCCACTTTAAAACTTCATGAATCGTCTATCAAACTTGATTTTACACTTAACAAATAACATGCAGCCCGGTAAATAAGCTACACGTATAATACGGGTTTAACTACTTAGTTATATTATTATGACTTCATAATCAAGGTAATAACTTAATTAGTCTAGATATCATAAAATATTACACAAGTCCAACACGTACAAATGCCGATTCGAACATTTATTTCCTATGCCCCATTGACATTTCCTAACCTCTTCAATTTACAAATTGAACGGCGTCCCGCCTCTATTGCATGGCGCGCTTCTAATAAATGCTCATTCCACTACCGACTCTAACATCAAGATCTTTGCCTTTGCTAATTACTTAGGACAGAATCTCACTCTCGTGATATTAGTTTCTTCTGACATAATTTAATTGCAGACTTTGTTGTTACGAAATGAACCGTTTTTTATAAGATGATTGAGTATTTGGAAAATGATAGAAGTCGAATGCTCATTACCTATGTAGAGACAGGAGGAAAATCACTTTTCCGTTTAATGATCGAAAAGGGCCATATGTACGGATAACAGACAAATATAGCATAATTAAAACATGCACTAGACGATGTTAAATCTGTCATTCAGGAATAAATATAATTGCGCTACCTTTTAGGGTTGATTTTTTTAATCCTTCATGATATTCTTCTAAAAGATACATTAAAACTTTACGTAATCCACAAATTCCGTTTTTAAACAGTAAACTGTTTTGCTACCAGGTCATTGATATTATTCAACAAATCATAACAACTTAATTCACTTAAAATCACTTCAGTTAACTGTATACCATAAAAGTGTTTCTCTTATTATGCAAGTATTCAATTAAAATCAACACAAATTCACACGGATTCTGATTCTTTAATGCATTCACTTATTTCCATCGATAAGCCAAATTTGGTCCAGATAACAAGACGATAATCGTACCTATAAGATTTTTTGCAAATGACATTTAAACAAGCTAAATTCAGAGGCGCGTTACCTTCAAATACTGTTATCCAAATTTGGAGAGGATAGATATTTTACTCCAAATGAAGGGAAAATAATTAAAACCCGAGCTGTATTTGGAAGCGCTTTGGTGCTATGTGACACTATCAGTAAATCTGTGTAATCCTCTTTTTCTATGTTAATTAAAATATGTAAATTAACTGGATTTTTATGGAGCTAAGGATATATTTTAGGGAGTGGTCTATGTAGGCGCCACTTTGCAGCATAACATATGACGACCAATATGAAAGTTTAATTGATAATTATACATATACTATATATACTAATATTCGCATGATTACTCAAAAAATATGTACCGTAACCAATTAACTATAATTATGTGAGAAAGAGCTGAAACCACAATCAATATTATAATTAAGTAATATTAGAAATTTAAAGTCAATTTTCAATTAAGGCGCGAATGGCGCCAATAACTAATAATAATAGGTAGCAACAAATCATTAATTAATCATGGACGAATTTAATCGTCATTTTAATTTTCGGGACTAACGACTATAACCGAAATATTTTAGAGGATAAAAATAACATGAACTTTATGTGTTTCTGACCTTATCAATAGGTACAAAGGTACAACACAGTGAGTCACGAGGAAATAGGATCAGGTATCCAATTATCTGAGTTCGATACAGGAGTAATGATAACAACTGTGAAATATGAAACTTACACAATTATAGGCATCTCGAATCAAATTATTTGTCTTTTAGAAAATTCTTCAGATAACGGAAGGTAAATGAATAGCGACAATTTTCTTGGTTCGAAATTTACAGAAATAAAACAATTAAAATGTGATTTCAACTTATGTACCATTTATGTATTAAATCAATTTACGTCCATCTATCAACGATTAACATATCTACAAATGAAAATTTCACCGCTGGAGTAGGTAATCAATATTTGGCATTAATTATTTTATTTTCCAATATATGCGGATAAAACCACGAAGCTTCGCCTATGTATTAATAGTAATAAGATTTTAATTGTAAATCAACTATGTTTTCAAAGTTGCAGGAAACAAATCAACCTAAGTTTAATGCAACGTAACTGAACGTGAGATCATACTACAAGTACATAGATGATATAATCTTTGCATGCTAAGCCGTCATCTAAGTATCTAAGCTAAGCTGAATTAACTATTGCGCATCTGTGCGAAGTCTGAGCGGGCAAGTAAGCCAATAAAATCAGTGTTCGCGAGGGTAGAGCTCATTTCTCAGCCATTATGACGGGATACGACGAGCCATTAGCTCTGCAATACGAAACAAAAGTACAGGCGATCATTTACAATCAACGTACACTGTCTTATGTTGTTTATAGTTCAATTGTTTATGGATATCGGATACAGTTTGAATTTAGAAGTACAAATGTACGGAGAGCAAGTTATTTGTTTTAGTACAATAATTTGACGCATCTAAATAATGGTTACTTCTTGTTCAATCATTCTTGATACTTAGTTTCATTCAGTAATAATGAAAAGTGATCGCAATTTAGTAGTTTTTGATTCCTATACAGAAACATAACAATAACATAACTAAATATATTTGTTAAAATACTTCCTCATAAACTTGAACTATATCAAAACTCAGAAACCTTGGTATACATAAAAGTCCTTTATCGAGTTTTTACCTAAAATATTTTCCACCGATACATAGTTGCAAAAATAAAATAGAATTAAGGACGACTTGTGGTTAGTGGGTTCAAAGCGATATAAAGTTCAGTTTCATACCTGCGTTCAGGAACATTTGGAATTCTGTAAACTTGCCGCGAGGGACCGTTTTGTAAACTGATATTAGTTTCTCTTTTGTTTCATATGAATTTTTATTGAATTTAGATGTTTATGACCCAAAATAACTTTGTTTTACGATGAGTCCCGTATCATCAATTTGGCCTTTACAAGAGATTAAATTCGTAGTTCATAAACAGAGATTTAGTTTTTTGAGGAGTGGTTAATTTTGATTATCGAAAAATATTATCTCTTTAATCAAATATTTATCATAATTAGAAAATTAAACTTAACATTTTAAATTAAAAAATGTTAATTATTATTTAAGCAGCATAATATGTAAAGGTAATATAAAAATTAACCCTATAGCGAAAATAAAAATAAAATTACGTAAGAATATATTAATAAATTCACTGTTTAAGTTACTATTACGTTATAGGGCTAACTTTTGTATTCAATGCTTTAAATTCAGAGTGTATTGGAGTGTGAATACTGATAAGTGTTACCAGTAAAAGTTCGAGGAAGCGACGAAACTGAAATGTAATGATATGCAAGAATTCTATCTGAATTATACAAAATATATGTGATATGAAACAAAGAGAGAAACTTTTTAACCACTGACAAACGAAAGTTCCGCCTCTTTTAGTATTTTTGCATACGGCTCACCTGTTGGTACGTGATTATCGACGCCCATGGATGGATATAAACAGGGCTAGAGGCTTGAATATGCGTTGTCACCCTTTCAAAAAGATTAAATTAAAAGCCGATCTAAAATTGTCTTTGAAAGAGTTGTCTGTCAAAAATAGTTATCATTGTATAAAAAAATTAATTCATCAAATAAGAAACAGCAATCGTTACTGAATATAAAAATTAAATAAATAATAATTAACTAGCATGGTGTTCAGAGACCAAGGCAAATATTATTTTACAGTAATAAGTCTGCCATAACTTGAACTTAAGATGTTTTTTACGGATATATGTAAGGTACAAAAACATTTTTTGTTTCACTTCCCTCTATTTTAATACATTTTTATTAGTTGCAGCAGTTTTTAATAAATATTACGATTAAAACTCATATGTCAGTTTATCATATATCCACTTTTTGTCGCTGTATGTCAGTATTATTCTTCTATTGCGTCATATTATAAGTAGATTAAATTTATTGTTACATTATAAACACCCATTGGCTACAGTGTATAATGTTAATAGTGTTGTCAAGTGCAGCCCGTGAACAACGAAGCGTAAATTCGGCCCCATACAGTGTTTCATGGGTTCACCCGCACGCGTCTTAATTGATTGGACCGCAGCCATTTCATGTCATTTAATCGACAGGGTTGTTCAACGTCTGTGCCTATGGTTAACTATAACTGCTACTTGCAATTGATTAACTATCAATGAAAGGTATATTATCTGATGGTAAAAGCCCCGCTATTTTCATTTCAGAAAGGAATTGACTTGTAGTCTTTGTATTTTTCTCGCGAGTTATCAAAAAAGTAAGCAAAATTTAATAATAAGGATAACATAAAGCGTAACAAATCATGTTCGAAGCAAATCAAGTTGTCAGAGAAGGCCTCGGGCGAAATTGAGATTTCTTATAAGCAATCTTCAAAAAAACAAGTGACGATCTGGTAGAAAAGTTATAAATATATCTTCAGAGCTAGCCTCATAAATCATAGGTTATCTCAGTTCCATTAAGAATATTGATGAAATATTAGGCTCTAAGGATATTTTACACACTTATAAGGGGGACTGTTAGAAGCAAATTGTAAGTTTACCTACTTAAAAAATTGCGTTTCTAATTCTATTTCGATCTACCGTATGGTACTGTTTACATCATCGAATATATTATTCATGATATAAACTATAAATCCGAGGCGATTAAAGAAGGCAACCCTGTAGTGGGCGTATTAAATTTATGTCTCGAAAATTTCGACGTGCGTGTATTAATATGCACATGTATGCGCATATATGCGCATGGTGTCTGCACGAGGCGAGATTCGCTACGCATAATGCATTCGTTATGTTTATCCTGGCCATTAAATTATATAAGACAACCATAAAGTTTTGGAGTTGTAATGTTAAAAGTGATACCACCTAACATGATTGTGAATGTGACACTTAAATGTTATACAAATAGAATGATTTAAAAAACTCGGGTCATAAACATAATTAACAAAAATATATTTTATGCCATGATAGTCGTCTTCAGATGTCTTTTTGTTTTGTATGACCTACGCAAAACCATGTCTTTATTTTTTAAAAGTGTACCCATTTTGCATTTTGCGTTTAATTTTGGTTTTGTTTTGTCCTAATTTTCATAGGAACATTTTAATCTAGTCTATACATATTAGAAACTGCTCCAAATAAGACCTCACAAAGTGCTGGGTAATGCAATATTTATTACTTTTTCATATAAATAAAATATGTATTGACATTTATGCGTTTAAACCGACACTAAATTGGAATTTGTCACATGAGCATGTCGTAAAAATCTTTAAGTTCAATATTAAATTTATGTCGTTAAACGTGTGTAACTAAAGAAAATTATTTACTCTTCGAATTATAACGGAAAGAAACAAAGATTGTCAAAATATAAGTAACAGCATCTAAGTTTTTCCAATCTATGCTACGTGCGGAGCGTGAAATTTGTAATGGATGGAAAAGAAATTCTTAAGTTTCTATATAAAAGTATAACATGTTGAGCATTATTTTAAAGTTCTTCATGATAACGATATCGTCTGCTAATTCTGTCAGTCTGTACTATACCGGGAAAACCTCGGTATGACTGCACCCACTATAGGAACCCTTACTATTGAATGGTAGATATAATATTCTAAAATTCCAGATAAAAATATAATTCAGATATACATATTGTCGGACCAAGTTGAGTACGATACGTTACTTCAGATGAAATTGTCATTATATATTTAAGTCATATATATCTACTGTTATAGAAACACATATTATTAATAAAATAAAACTGTGAATAATATAAAAATCATACACATTTTATTATCATACAAAGGTTCGGATTCTGCTTAATCGTGACTTTTATTATAAGAACACAAAACACGAATTTGAAGCCCCAACGGAATATTAAATGGCATTAACATTATCATGGCATCATTTTTATTTATAAAGGCTATTAAATAAAATCAACTCATAAAACGGCGCCATTCTTCTTTAAAAACTGTGTAAAGAATTTAATATGGTAATAATTACTCGATTTCTATAACATTTTATAATTAACGCATTACTAATTTTATATTTCCTAACTCGTTTCAAGATAAATAAATAACCACTATCTTTGAGTACTTCATTTGATAAGAACTCTATACCGTATAAAATAATAATAATAATGATTTTTTACAATTTTATTATAGATTCATAGAGGCAAACAAAGAGTTTAACGATTTATCGGGTAAAAATTAGGACTATAAGAAAAAACAAAGAAGTGTTATCCTATGGGATATGGAATTCCGTTTTTAATTAAATATAATAAGAATACAGCAACTAGATCACAATGCATATCAACTATTACTTGAGTACTATTTTTAAACGCTCACTCGCACGCGATCCCTTTGTGGGCAATATCATTGTCAGCAGATATCAAAAGGCGAACATAACCGCAGCATCAGTTGAAAAGAATAAAGAAAAACTCAGTGTATTTAAATCGTTTCGGTGCAAAGGTCCCGAAACAAAAAGGGACAAACGTAGAATATTGATGAGGATAAACAATGGGGCAAAAATAACGTGAGGAGGACTCTTCCTTGTCGGCATCTCTTACGGACATTAACATTTTGTTCAACTCTTTAAAACTTATTGACTTTTAAGCTTTATATCCAACGTGGTGTTTAGTAAACGCTCAATGATTATTGAAGAGGCAATTTCTGATCGCCCAGTAGTAGAATTTAAGTTGATTTTTTTTTTATAAGTACTTTACTTAGAAAATACTTTTTTTATCGACTATAGAAAGTGAAAATGATTAAACCGAAAAAATTTAAAAATAGCGTCTACAAATAACAACTCTAAGTCAACGTATGTATCTACTAGTGATTTTATATCTTTTAATAATAAGTTTTTCTTGCCCGGTAAACAAGTTTGCATTTGCATACTTTTATGCTATCTAGTGTGTATCATGTTAGATTTTATATTTACACCCTTATATACGCTTATTTGGTATTTTCACTTGTAAAAAATGGAGTACTCAATCGTACTATGTACTATTACATATAAGAAGACTACTAATCCTCATACAAGATTAAAATTTTAAGATACGCTAATAAAAACAAACTAGGTAAATTAAACGGCTATAATAGTTGTCACCGGCTTCAAACGACTTCCCTTTAGCGTTAAACCGTTATTTTGGTACGTTCTTAACAGCTTAACACGTTACGGACTAATTATTATGGCAATTATACAAAAAATAAAGCGACGGATGGATTTTATTGACTCTTTTTTATGTTTATTTAACTACGTAACTGTTTTCAGGAGAATTTTTATAAAATTAAGAATTATCTATACATAAAATTTCCGTGTCACAATGTTTATAATAGTACTCTTCCTGAACGACTTGACCGATTTGAATGAAATTTTATATGTATGTTCGATGAGTTTGAGAATCGGTCGTAAACTATTTTTCTGAACCTTAATTGATTTGGGTCCAAGGCAATTTCTTTTTTTCTTTTCTGGATAACATTATTTTTTTTATGATGTGGTACTTTAATACGTATAATCTTCGATTACATATTACCATTCTAACACCATCCCCATTTTCTTTATATGGCAAAATATACTTTGTTTATTAGACTTAGTAGTGTGTAGCAGCTAGTATTGATGTAGAGTTAAGAAAGTGGACGCGAGAAAATCTTTTTTGCATCATAAAATGGGCATGTACGTCTTGACACTCCTATTTTCCTTTTTTCGTTGTTCTTGTAAGTCATAATAAATCTGTTCGTATCGGCCGTATCGACACAATTTATGAACGTACAGTCAAAACGAAAATCATAATGTACAACACTGTTTCAAAATAGTCATAGTTTGTAAATTACGGAATATTATCGCGTCGCGTCAGAAACATTAGAATCTAAATTACCAAATAAATCACTGTACGTAACAGTGGCGGCAGACCTAAATGGAAGCTATAAATTGTATTAATTTTTTCCATGTCTTTTAAGGTAGTCGCTCATTTATGTTACGCATAATTTATAATACAATTTAATATTTATAATAAGGTGTATATCAATTTTGATTATTTAATTGAAAAAAAGCAAAGGTGATTTGAGGACAAAACTATGAAAATCCTTCCTATAGAAATGATATGTGAGAACTGGCAAGCACTGAATCCGGGACCAGCCCAAGTCACAGTTATATATTGTATTTGCTTTGATATGGATATGTAGGCATATTACGTTACGTACTAAATATTTGTTAGTAAGATACCAAAATTGTTATGACTTTGACACAAATCAGTGCGTCCCGAATAGTAGAGGCTAGCATGGACATCAAATGGTTTATGTGTGTTCTAGATAGATAATTAGGTCATCCGTTGGTAAGTAACCGCAGGAAATAAACGCTTTCGTTACGAGATTTTTATGTATGTTTTGGCTTACACGCTGCAAATAACATTTTACATCTCTTTGAAGAAATACTAACGTTGAACGGCGTCATGAATCACATTGCATTAACAGTTGTTTACTGTTTATTTGCAATATTAATGGGTTCGTTTTTAGACTATTACTAGATTACGAATATTTTTTTCGATTAGCAGGACTATATGAAGCATTTCCATTATATAAAGCATAACTTTTGTACATTTTAATAAAAAATAAATTAACGGGAGCGGTGAAAGGTTTTATGGGTCTATCTATCTGTGGCAACATAGCTCCTAAACAAATGCGTCGACTGCGATCTTGTTTTGTTTTGAACCTGATTTGGTTTTTAAATAAAGATGGTTTTGAGCTAAATTTAATTTATGAAGTACTGATAATAATTATTTCGTCAGATTTATACTCAAAAATATTTATAAAATATTATAATAAGGTAGTATTGTTAATTTCTAAGAATATAAATTACTGAGCAACCTCAGCTATATAAAACCATTCAATCATATGCCGATTACTTTGGCTGCATGTATTATAGAATGACATCGAAGCCATAGCAAATTTACTAATAGAAAAGTAGTTCACAGAAGACAAAAATCGCAATAGCAATAAAACAATCAGATAAACTTCTATGGAGTCTAAGGTAACGAGTTTGGCTCGCTGCATAAACATTTGCTAATTTACAATACATGCCTCGCGACCCGGCTTGACCCTCGCCCCCGCTCTTATTAATACTCAAGTATTGTACTAGCGACCGCCCACGGGTATCCTTGCGTGGATCACTAACACATAAACTTATTTGATATATCACGAAAGCGTCGAGCGTGTTTTGATTTTGATAGCGACTGTATTCGAACACAATTTATTACTTGAATTAAATCCATTGAAGTGCTATTTAGCGAGACGAAGTAGAATGAGAATAAGGGGGTTATTTAACCACTGATTTTATTATCAGACGGATTATTTTAGAAAAGTATACCTTATATTGTGATAGTATCCGTTTCAAAATATTATATTTCCATAAGAACGACATAAACATATAAAGGTTCAACGAATACATATCCTTATGTACTTGAATTAGAAAATCCCGTAACAGACATGTATTGCAAAATACGTAATACACCTTTTATGAAATGACATCACATCAAATGACAGTACGTCTGTACATAAAATTGATGGATGTCAGCTGCAGTTCTTAACTAACGGTTATGCAAATTGATATCTGAAGTAAATATTTTATCGTTCCACTAATGAGTTTTTTCTATTTACGAGCTCTTAATTGATATATAAAGAACGCCCTAACGACTGCATAAGCTTCAATTAATTCTGGATTAGTTACACATGTTCGCGAGGATGAAATTTATCTAAATAGGTTATATTTTGAAATAGAACTAAATTATGTGAATTTATTATAACTTTTAAAATTGACTGTATTTCAAGCCAACTTATATAAGCGTACAGATATTTCAACAAATGCCATTTTCAAAATGTCCGAATATAAAAATAATACAGTGTTTTACAACGATTACATTTCTGCCCTCTAGGTATAAACGAACAAAGAATTCCATAAAAATGTTCATTTCAAAATGAATGTTATACACTGTTTGACTTCGTTGGAGCGAATTCTTGATGAAAGCTACTCTGTCAGGAAATTTTTTGACGTCTGATGAAGAAAATGCCGGGGTTACAAGCAATTGAGACGGCTATTCCGACTAAATTAACTTTCCTAGAGCCTTGAACCCGCGTTATGGATTCCGATGGAGCTTTCGTGATTTGTGCTTCACATTCTCAACCCTTCAGCTCGTCGAAATTTAATTAAGAAACCCTGTAAATAAAAGTAAGGTATACACTCAATATAAATTCGTGTATTTTCTTCTTTACCTGAAGAGGTTGCAGATATAAGAATTCTTTTCAATTTTAAAAATAGGATTTGTGATTCATAAATGTGTTAATGTACGAGATTTGTATGAGTCTTTCAGTGATTTTGTTTGTTCCATCTTGTGTCTATCATGTAACCTAATCTGACGAAATCTATAGGTTAAATTATAACGTTCAAAATTTACAGAAGAACTAATTTATTTTTAGAGTTAAAAATAAACTTTTATATAGGTGCAATGCTTCCAGAGATTAGCTTCAGCATACATACAAGTTAAATTATTCGCATACATTAAAATAATGTAAAATAGATAATAAAACGCCCTACTGGTAATAGAATTCATTACAATTAAAATAGCTGAGATTTAACAATAACGTTTTATAGCTAATTACAAAACTTTAGTCACCGTATAAGTCTTGCATTTTGCACTTCCTGATAGAAAATAAATGAGAGGGCTATTCTTTAAACGCTATAAAATCGTCATGGAAATGCAAAGGGAAAAGCAAATTATTTTAGAACAATTTAGTGTTGAAGAGATTATTCCCAGGGCGTTTCCTCTCTCGCAATTTAGACGGTATTGCTAAGAAATTCTCTGGCAAATGGAGCATTCTCGCGAATGTTCTAATAAGATTTTAAATGTGTCTTTGCGTAAAGTAACGTGAATTTTTTATAGTGTCTGATTCAAAATTATGTAAATAGCATAGATAACAATGTAGTTAAGAACTACTTCAATAATAAATAAGCCATAATTAATGTGAAATATTTAATATTTAAAAATGAATGATGAAACTTGGTTGCTCATGCTGTTTACTTGCTTGTACAATATTATGTACAGACACATGACATTCTTTTGATTCAAAATCGTAACAGCGAATTTCGCATGAAAACGAAACCAAACTAAACTAATTTATTTCGTTATTTTCCTTTCTTAACATAAAACGTGGGTAAAATATTTTAGAGCAAAATATTCAAAGGCAAACGAATTTACCCTCTAAACAAGTGCCTAAGGTTTTGCATAATTTATATAACGAAAAGAATTACCCGGGCATGTTTTGTTGATTTTCCGCAAAACGCTTTTATTGAGCCCGAAAGGTATTCACCTCCCTTTTCAGCACATAATATATGAGCGGGAAAGCGGTAATATAATGCGGTTGGATTGAAAAGGATTTCAATTTTCAATGAACTGAGGTTCGCTGATATACCGTGCCAGATTTGAGGTATTAATATTTTATTCGGCTCCATAATGTTGTGGGAAGAAGAATGACATTTTATACTGTGTTACGTGGAGTCAATAGATTGTATCTACGGCGATATTAATGGCATTCATCTATGTTGTATTTTTAATACGGTGTTAGGAAATTTACTTCATGTGAATTTACGATTTTATAACCCTTCCGGAGTTCCAACTCAATTTTTAGTTAGTTTGTTACATTTATAAAATCTTTTGAAGAAATCCGTCTACGCTTCCCGATCCGAATGCCGGTCTTCCGTGCGAAGGAAAGCGTTTAAAAATAGAATCACTATAAAATCTTACAAAGCACCATTTTATTTTTAACGTAACTATTACTACTTTTTGAAAGCTAACATATACAATTCCCACTTAAGTCTAGACGTGAATGGCATGAAATTTTAAAAGGCACGTAATCTAAGCCCACGTCCTTCTCAGAAGTACCGCCTCGCGATGAAATATTGTTAAAAAGGCAAAAAGAAATAAAATTATTGCATGCTCGGCCTGAGCGCTTATTAGTGCACACCTACGTTCGATTGTGATGTGTAACCGACGAATAAAATAAATCGTGGTTCTTGTTAAATTTAATTTATACGATATGCATAGTGTTTAGGTGCAATAGAATTTTAAATATCTTTATTTTATGTTAGTCGTCTACAGATTAGACAATCACCTGATGGCAGGTGTTTCCTCGGCCAAACAGTCGTATATTAAGTACGTATGCGGTAAGGATCTTGTTCTTATTTCAAACATTTTAAAATTCATAGGCAGAAAAAATAAAAATTTTAAAATTTAAAGGACTTTAAGAGTTTTAATCAAATTCATTTGAATCGAAACATTCACTAAAAGTTTGTTTCTAACACACAATAAGGCAACGAGCTTTTTAACTCATAAACTTTTCGCGTTAAATTAAACGAAAGCTTTAGTTCAGCACGCCTTCATACGAGCGTGCATTATTAAATTGAATCAAGGCGAGGTTTCTTTGCAAAAATAACAATGCTTTGTACTTTGTTTTACAGTTGAGTGCTCAGCGCTATCAAAAATCTTAGACAAAAACAACGCTTTTAAAAAATTCTCTGAACAATTAACTGACGTTCCGGATCGTCTTACTTTAAACGAGCGATTGTTGGTACATCCTTTGGAAATGCCTGTAACGACATGGATGAAATATCACATTGAGATATTATACAATGTTTTGTAGTTCTTATTTTAGACGAGGAGGAAATGCATTAGGCATACCGTTAGCTAGCTATGTGGGAGTTGTCTTTCCAATAGTTACTCTGCTGAAGTTGTGTAGTACTATCTCGTAGGATATTTTTTTTACTAGATGTAGTGTCGTACAATTATTCATATATATTTATGTTTAGTAAAGCCTAATCGCTCAAGCACAAGGATAAAATATAACATTTGTTCTTCATGCAATTTAGTTATCACATATAAGTTCTATGATTTGACCCGGTATCCAATCCCACTTACCACTTGCTACGCTCTTTCTACGGCCTTTTACTAGTATTTTTTCTACATGAATCTGCTACTTACCTGTAAAGGAAGCATACAATTATTAAATTTTTGAGTTGTTATGAACTATTTGAACTTTAAATTTAGTTTTAAATGAAGTGAAACAAAAAAGTATGTCAGTTGTGTAGGGTTGTTAGGCTTGACGTGTCCCACTTGGGGATAGCCGCGTTCATACAAGACTTTATGATGAAATCGTAACAATTTTTATTGATAAATATATTCATATTAAATAATATAATAATAAATTAATTTTATATATCTATATTTATGTAGAGGTTTGGTTTAAACAGCTGCTTGAAATTAATCTAAATATCCAATAAAGTGAGTGTCAATATGAATTAGGAGCGTTATATCACTGTGCAGGCCTCAGGTCATGTAGACCAATAAGTAATAGAATATTGAATTATTTTAATTAATATCCGTTCACTATCCGATACGATATTATTCTATGGCAATTTACATATTTAATTAAATATCGGTAGTTAAAAAAATCAAGTAGATGTTCTAGCCTCTAGTTAAATCATTAGATAAATTATTATACTGTCATTAGAAAATATACAATTACTTAGAACATTTATTTAGTTAGAAATTAAGTTAAAAGCTTATTAAGAACATAGAAGTAGATAAAAGTGTAGCAATACGGGTCTGTCTGGACTTATACTTAACAATTTAGCGAAGAATTTAACAATATATTATTTTTTAAACTACTTGGTATTATAGGAAAATGTGTAGTGAATCATGGATTATCCCCAAACCCATTATTAATAAAAAG
>JAOSYY010000010.1:3651458-3662645 GCA_025727935.1 Hebomoia glaucippe
GTTTAATAAATAAATGGTGATAAAAATATAATTTGTACTTTTTGTAGAAGAGTTTTTAACACTTACAATCTTCTGGCTTAACAAAATACGTCTCAATATAAGTTCCGCGTTGTCTTCTCTAGCTAGACACAGATTATATACCTAGTCACCAAAAATTACCCTGGACACAAAGTGAAAGTATTTACAAAAGCCCTCGTTTTCTCATTATTAGTTATATTATGAAAAACAAGAAAGAACAACCTTTATTTTTAAATATAGGACGCCAAAAATTCGAAATTTTAAATAATTAAACGGTTTTAAAACAATTGAAACATAAATGACGAATATTTTTAATTTTAACTAACGTGTTCCTAGTGTTACTTTAACCCGTATCACTCGTAATTTCTTTTGTTTTCGGTAAAACTGTTCTCAGTAATGACTGCTCTACTACACCCGTATCGATGTTAACTACAAGTGGTAAGTGTTTTAAGACAAAACATTCATAATACGCAAATCTGATACTAATACATATGCAATTTAAATCTATATATACAAACTTTAGTGTTAGTATGTTTGTTATTAAACTCCTCCAAAACAAGTTGATTCATTTTAAAGAAATTTATATGTATATACGATTGGTCTCAGAAGCGATTTTAATCTATTTTTCATAACTCTTATTGTTAAAGATGGTCCAGTACTAGATTTTGTGCATAAAATTTTTTCTTATGATGAGACATTAAAACACCATACGACCTAAAAATTTTACCCCCTTATCACCAACCCTCAGTTTTTAGAGTATAATTTATATAGCAAGATAACGTTTGCCATTTTACCCAGTAATCTTATATATATATTTATATACAATCCAATTTAAAATAACAATTTAGTCATGAAATAAAACATACGACACTCTATTTTAATTTTTAAATTAACAGTCCCATAGTCAACTTTAATGATATTTTTTATCTCTCATATCTCTAGTTCAACGTCCGACCTTCACTATACATTCGTGAATTATTCGCCACGCATACCAATACTTTATAGTCAAATTGAATCCTGTCTATCAATTGGTTACAATGTTCGTGTGTGACCAATCGTTCAATCGAATCACGGAGTTCCGACTTTGCTAATAGGTATTGAAAACAGTTCCGAAAATTGATTTTCGTCTGCGGTTATGCGATTTTTTAGAATTTGTATCTCGATTCAGACTTCGATCGAAATCCTCTTAAAGTGGTCATTCGGTCTTTTTAAAAAATTACCTACCTACATAAAATTACAGTGTGACAATTGGTAAGTATAGTTCTATTATCTCTTTTACTCCTAAGAACAAGTTTGCTATAATTTAGTAGTGTCATGTAAAATGTTGTTAATAAATCTTTATCGACGATGTTATCAGCACTTTTGTAGGCTCAATTAATGAAAATCGATTTTCAATTTAGCGATTTGTATCGGTGCCGATAATTCGATACTGCAATCGGGGCTTTAAATTTTTAACCGGTAAATGTTGGCAATTATTTATACAATCTCTTTTGTCGTCGTCTTAGCACATAAAAATATTCCTTTTTAATATTTTAGAATAGATTATTTCCCAACTTTAAGCAAAGAAAAATGTGATTAATATTACATGTGGACAAAAGAACTTTTATTAGCGTTGTCACCGCAGTTGTCTTAAATGGTCGAAGTGAAATGACCAGACATGCTATAGTTAGACTATTTCAGAGAACATTTCTACTTCTATGTGTATACAAGGCTTTTAAATTGTAAATAATAAAGTTTATAATTATCAACGTAACATACATTAAATTAAACATTTATATGCTAGTTATTTTTAAAATAAAACAGGGCGGAAGTGACGAAGTATTACATTCAAATTGTTAAACAATTTAACTTGTCCACTTATTGACATAACTCAAGGATATTCACACATTAAGCGAGACTCGATGTCGCTTTAAAAGCAAATTACTTTATATCAATAAAAAAGGTAAAAAAACAAGTGTCCCATAAAATAAAAGATTTTTCTGAATGAAAAAGCAATAAAGACATATATGCTGTGATGTCGAGTGGGCGTTTATAGACCTCCAAACAATACATTTCGCATATCATTTGAAACCAACGTAACATGATCTTGTACAAAAATTTTATTATCATGTACACTCAAACGAAAACTCCATTTAGCAAGGATCTTTGATAAATAGTGTATTGGATTACTGCGTAGAATATACGTGGGAGTTAAAAATTAAGAGGATTTTGATGTATGCACATAAAGCTTTCCGAAAATAATCGATGGTTCTTTTAGTTCTACGACTTTGCAAACAACAGCTTTGTGAGAAAATACTATAGAGTTTTCTTAATTAATACAATCAACACACCCTTTATATTCTAAGCGCTGTTTAGCATAAAATCAGCAACTTTCCGGCAGCTGAAATACAAAAGTCTAAAAAACTTCGAGAAAAACTCTTCATATTTTTCTTAAATTTGCTAAATAAAGACGATAATATTGTCGTCACGAATATTTAATTAACATAATTCTGTCGTGTCTCCCTTTTCGGAGGTTTTTACATAATATAAAGATGTTTTTAGCATAATCTGGAATATTGTATTTTATGTTTTAGTTGTGTTATGTAATTTGCAGTTTAGTAATAGTTAAGCTAAAATATGTTTTATCTATCAAGTGGAATACACCGAATGAGGTAGATATGTTTTCGTACATAACTTATTGCTAAATGCTTTGAAATTCATATCAAACTGTCATTTTGACAGATGTCGGAACAGTTTATAATCTGTAACATGTCTACGCCGTATATGTGACGATTATACATACTAATAAATACATAATAATGATATTAAATTATTAAAAAAAGTTAACAGTTCCATATTATAACCAGATTATTAAAACATAAAAGCCGTAACAGATTATATCAGTATGAATTTAACCTAATTCTCTTTAAATATAATAAAGCAATACCGAACCTTTCAGAATTTGAAGCACGTCCCCCGTTTACACCGCCCCGTTTATTTAGAGGTTATCTTAAGTAAAAGTAAACTCTGGAGATTCTTCGTCTCCACTGAGTTGAATAAAAATTTAGGATTTCTTTGATTTACCGACAACAAATATATTTTACTTAAAGTAAAATTATTTTATTGAAACCTGTAATTAGGTAATTATATATTTTAGAGTATTTTCTCATTAATCAACAGTTAATCTTCTTTTTAGAGATGTTAAAGTGGTAAATGTTTAAAACAAGTATATTAGTGTTACTAATTAATTAATACTGAAGTATAAGCCTACTCAAATGTAATAGTAGTTCAGAAGATTGTACGTACCTTCAAGTAATCGGAGCCAGACGAAACATAAATTGTAGTAACAAGACATAGGTTTTCGTATCGTGGATGGGGTAAAGACGATAACTTATAGTTCTCACACCTAACTAACAACCCACTAACACCACTTACAGTCATATTGTTTTGCGAATGCCTTTAATACATCGTTTTCACGTAGCAATCGCGGTTGTTTTACGATAGTGTAAACTATGGTGAAGCGATTTCCCCGGGGCACTGGTGAACCGATAGTTATTGGACCCATTGACATTAAAATTGTAAACTGTACCTACTGGTATATATGTACTTGCTAGTAACTAAGTATCATATTATCATCAGGTTGGTAACAAAGCAATTTACTGTATATTTGCCGATTATTAAGACTGTCTTTAATATCGATATCACAGAGAGAAATGTACTTAGTTATTTTTGTTCATATAATTAAAAACGTGCATTAATTTTTAAAAGTGCCTATCACTAATATATTGGTAATATAAAACATCCACTTAGTGTATAACAACCTAATCGTCATCTGCTGGGTCGATCGACTCAATCTTCGATATTTGCCTATTTGAAGTTATGTGAAAGGAAAATTTTGCTGTCGTGAACTGAATACGTGACAGAATGGCTTTAATACTCCATAATAATACACAAATATAGAGAGTATTTTTAATGAGGTAACAGCCAAGATACAACATTGAGAAACTTATATTTTGACGTTACCGTGTTTTTCATGATAGATCATACTTTTCCGATTATATTTAACATCTTTGATATTGATCATAATAATTGATACGCTATTTAATAGCAAAATAATTAAATAAAATTATTAACAATAAAGCAAAACTAACCATGATACTATGATACATGATAATAAAATAAAAAATAGTTGAAATTATTTTCCACATATACAACCCACAACATCATTATCTATTATCAAAAATACTAAAAATCTTTATTAATCATTTGTAGTGAAATGTAGATGAAGTCACTCCAATACATAAGTGACAGGCCATAATTTACTTTTATTTACCATCTTCAGTAAAAACGGGTTTCGAGTATCAATTTTAATTAAAACGTTGTCGAGTGATGCTCACAACACAAACTTGCTTAATATGTAATCATTACTTACTTAATACTTTTGTATCTTATTCACAATAATGTGAAATAATTTTCACGTTTCAATATCGTCGTACGTCGTACTTACCTGAAACAAAATAATAAATATAAAGTCAAAAAACAAATCGAAAATTATTATTATGTATTCAAAACGAAGATAATCATTTTTATACAAAACTTCCGGGTTTGGAAAGCAGTCAATAATAAAACTGAGCTTCGTTTTGGGCTATTGGTATAACAAAAAAAAAATGGTGGAAAAATACAAATAAGTTTTGGGCATCTCGGCAACAAAGCAGAGTTTTAAAAGTACTGTCACTGGACCTATATTTCAAAATTTTAATAGATTGGCGCAAATTGGTAATATCTAAATAGTAACATTGGTGAAATCTAAATAGTAGTTTGTAAATAAAAAATGAAATTACTGTAGGCATGTGCGTTGCACAATAGCTCGTGTTCCATGCGATTCGTGACCAAAGTAGGTGCAGCGGTCGTTGTCACAACCAAAAACTATGGTAATTGCCGCGATACCACTAACGATCATCATTAAGGTTGCATGGAATATAATATTATCAGAGAAAGAAAAATGCATCTTTAAATACCGTGATTTTGAAAACGTAAAGTAGATGAATAGATTTTGTATCTATAACTTTACAAACAGAAGTATAAATATAATTATGAGTACCAAATATTGTTGTGATCCAAAAACAAATATTATTACCCAAGTTAATGGCACACAAAAAGCTTTATTTAATAGTACAATAATAAATAAACGAATTTCTGACGATACATAAAATGTGACATACGAATGCTTTTAAAAATATATCAGCTAAGATTACTGATCGAAGGGGAACAAATCGGATTCATGACAAACAAAGAGCTACAATTGATTGAATTACCAGCAACGAGGCACTCCATGATCCATTGTAATCCTGTGAACGGGTTGTGTTGAAATCACAGGGAAAACTTACTGAAGAGCTAACTTTATATGTAATTTTATAACAGCAATTAATAATTATAATAAAAGAATTATATTATCATTTGATGAAAATGTTTTTGAAGAAGCCAGAAAATACGGCTACGATAATTTCGAAGTACAAATATATAGTTTTTGATATTGTTTGCTCTCAGAAGGGTAGATTCTAACATAAAGCAACGCGGGCCAAACAATGTGGGGTATTGAAAATTTCACAAAGGGCACATGGTGCTTTCGAATAATAGTCAACAGGATCCGACCTGACGGGTCTTAAGAATTCGAGGGGGACTCTTTTTACGCTATTTGCAATTTTGAATTCGGCTGGGAACATCGCAATAATATAACTTCCGATGTATTATGTATTAATTGAATTGCACACCTAAGTGGTGATTACACCAGGTGTAGGCATTGGTTTATGAGAAATGAGTCAGGTTTTTGAAGTAAAGTGGACGTGAGCATCGCAATGACGAAGATTAATCTCCTCGTAGTAGACTCAATATTGACCCAAAGTTTAAAATACGAATAACATAAGCATCAAGTTGAAAAAAATTTAAAACGCCCGAAGCTAATTCGATTCCAAGCTAATTAAATATAAAATAAATTATTAAATACACCGTCATTATCTTAGGTTTTATCAATAAGCATATTATACTTACAAAAACGCTTCCTATCTTGCTTAATAATAAAAAGGACAGTTTCTTTAGTCACAAAGATTCTATTCCTTGTTTATTAAAACCTTGTCAACAATTTATAACGCTATTGTTAGCGTGATGAATGAAGGCAGGGATTTCACTGACGTTGTCACTGAAATTAAGGTGTTCGCAAATGAGACGCCGGTAAGAAGTGTGTAATCTTTGAAAAACAAAGGCGATGGACGCATTTCTAGCGCAACAAAAGAAAATTATTTTTCTTTCGTGTTCACGAGTAAATGAAAACATGATATTGCAACTGATTTAGCAGTAATGCAGGTCAAGAAATAATGAGTTTTTTTTAAAGAAATAAGTATTCTTCAACCTTTCATGAATACATTTTATTGTATTTAACGAAGTTCGTTTAGAAATATGTATTTTAAAATTTTAAAAAATCATCACTTTTATTTCTTTAGTATTGGAATTGATTACTATTATAAATATACAGCTGGTGAAGCAATTAAACAAAGGACACCGCACCAAAATCTATTATTTAGTCGTTTAGAAACTTGCTATCGAGAGACTCACTGAGAGACGCTTCAAAAATGTAATACCCTTTTTTGGATCGAGGATTGAAATCTAAACCTTAACGGATAGTAAAATTATTACTTATGGCAGAATTAAGAGATCACAAACCTTTAGCGACATACAGTCATTTGCGGACGATGAACGTTATAGCACTGTTCCTGCCTATTAAACGTCATTACAGTAACTTTCACGAGCGTATGTGTCAATTAGTTCAAAATTATACATAACATCGGACAATACCGTGCTTAAATAATAGTTTTATCACAATTTGAACCTTATTACGTTGTGTTGAGGTTTACATTCTAACGGACATGTTAGCATTTGCAATACGATAAATATCTTAGGAAACAATGCCCACTTACGGACGGGTATTTTGTTAAAGTCGGTTAATGGCAGTCCCTTTTACTTTATTTTAGACATATTAGAATATTTTTCCAAGACTTCGTTGCGGCAATTCTTTTGTTCAAAATTAACGATTTTATGATTAGTTATTGATGACTTAGTTTTCCTTATTCAACGAATTGAAGCAAAGGATTTGCTCACAGTGACTTTATATAAGGTGCGATGTAGTTTAATACATGACAATACCTTATGGATAACAGAACCTAAGCTATATTAAATCTTATGTACATATGTACATAACTTTGTCAAACTAAACGTAACTCACGTATCAACAAATTAACTAAGCATATGAAACTTATTCCTTAAGATAAACATCAAAACATAACTTGGAATTTAATCATCCTATAGTTTGACATAGAATTAGTGGTCTTAGCTATCTTCTACCGGGGTCTTATTGTTCACCTTAATTGTTATTGTAGGGAATTATTTCAGCAACCCGTAAGCTTAATAGTCCAAACTGTATCTTTGTCAGATTTCGGGCTGAAATTATTAATTAACAATGATAAATGGAGGTTAAAATTTACGTAAGTATGCAGGTTTGTATTTACTATCACGTATAATAAGTTAAACTGTTGATTTTATAAAATGTATTAGAATGATTTTTAAATACAAAGTAATTAAATATTACTTTTTAAATCATGATTCGAAATAAGATTTAAGTCAATCGCAATAATCTTTTATTAAACAGCGGGATACATAAAGTTCATTAGCCGGTAATAACTATCAACAATTTTATTCATTAAACCCATTGGGAATATGTACTCGTTTTTATAATTCAAAAAGCAACGTACCAAACAAGTACAACAATACCAACAAAGCTACAAAATAAAAAAATAAATTCTAAAAGTTTACTAAACTTTTTACGGTGAAAGTGTATAACAATATTATTTATAAGCTATATTATTAAAGTGAATGTAAGAGAGCAAGTACTCGAAGTGTGAATGAACACACTTGAAAACATACCTATACATTGTTATAACTAAATACGCAAGCAGGATGTCATATTGTTTGCGCAAAAATGACGAACCTCATAAAAAGATCCTGTTCAAAGCGATACGTGAACTGCGCTCATAGATAACCCTTGTCTACGTGAGGTGACGAAAATGACCTCCGCCGTGCAAAAATTGATAAGAATTATAGCTGTACTTGCTATTAGGAGATAATATATTAGTCCAAGAATCCTTGCGGTGTTTTGGTGTTTTAAGCACTTGCCAATTGATCAATTTAGAAGTTGATGTGTTAGGACGTCATCTATGCATTGATTATAGAATAAATTATATTTAAATTGTTCTCAACGAATGGCAGTAAATATGTTAATCAATGTTATATACCGAGATCCAATTATTTAAATGTATATGACTATTAAAAACACCACTTTTGAAGCTATCAAATTGAATATTGACGATAAAAAGCGAATTCAAACTGCTCTATGAAGTTTACTACTTTCATTTTTTCTTTAAATCAAAATAATGTTAAAACATCGAACACTTGACATAATGTTATCAGCATTTGTAACATTTTACAATATAATGCGAAACTGAATAAAAATGTCAAGGTTCATAAATTAATCTGCATAACAAACGCAATTTAGCTAAGAGGCAGCAAAGGTTGTCATCCCGCCAACGATGTATGTTGAATAAATGCTGACAGACCGCACCGACCCTCGGACTTGGGGCATTAGACGTGTTATGTCAGCTACACAAATTGAATTAGAGCAAGCAGAAACGTTTCGGGGAATTGAATATTGTTTATTTTGTTTTTTATTCTACTTTTATTTTCAACCTCGTCGTTTCACAGTTTGATAAAGATAGCATGAGTGTTATTGATATGGGCTTAACCCAATTCACCTAAATCACAGCTTCAATCCCAAAAAAATTAACGAAACCTAAAATTGTCACTGGAAATATAAGTACAAAAAAGCAGTCTGCGAGTTAAATTTCAGCTTTCTAGCAATGTCGGAAGTAAGTACATTACAAATGTGCTAATTTTGAGTGATTTAATCAGCGTTTACCCTAATATATATTGAATTGAGACATATTCTGTTTCAGGACCAGGTAAAGTGAAATCATGATTTTTAGTTTTGGTAATATAACAGAAGTTATTAGCATGTCAGCACATAGGAAGTTGATTATTTCTACAACGTCACACCTACACACAATTAACGACAGTTCTATCAAGGCTAAGGTTTCTTAGTGTTTAAAAGAGATATTGTTACAGGTTGACGGTTTATTGTACGTGGGCATAACCTTCATGGCGAACGGATAGCGTTTCATAATACACGGATTGTTTTTTAACTAAAAACGGAAGACCGACAATTCTGATATAACTCTCAATTTAAAACAAATTATTGGGAAATGAATGAGGCCTCAGCATAATTATCCGATCATTATGTCAAGAAGAAATATTACCTCATAATATATCATCAAAATAGACTAATTAATGAGCATTTTAGATACAAACAATTGCGTAATTTGAATAAAAGAAAGCGTTTAATTCTGTTAAGCTCTGCGGTTAATCACAGAATTAAAGCAACCTCTTTTTGGTCATTTGTACCCGTCGTACTATTGTAATTAACTTGGCCGGGGCCACAGCGGTAAATGGTTAAATGCCGTTTAAATTGGACAATAATGAGATGAGTTACCGGATTTCTCAATGTTTTGTTATAGACATATTAGATTTTATAAGTCTGTTAATTAGCACATTATCATTTCTAGCCATGAATGATGCTATGAATTAGGAAAGCGATAGGTCTCGAAGACTCACGTAATAAAAGGTTCTTCCAGCTTCCACCGAGTGCGCGAAGACAGCGATGCAACCGTGGTGTAGGATTAGTTGGAGGAGCCCGAGGTAACGGCATCCTTACGTCTCCTTCAGAAGAACTTCTGCCTAGAAGTGATGATCCACGATCCCTGGACAAAGATCTGCGTCTACCGAATGGGGCCCCTCTAACAGTTGCGAAATTTTCTTCCCCCGTCACACTAAATGTATCCATTTGTATACCTTCTGGTTCTTCTCTTCTGCTTCTGACAGAGAATGTTCTTCTAAAGCCACTAGCGAGGCCTTCCATTGTTTTTCTTTTCGGTCTTTGTATTTCTTCTGAGCTTATGACTGTTATGTTATCCAAGTCCTGCGCATCATATGACCTTTGTGGTCTATGATCTAATCCTGTAAGGTCTTCGATGCCACCATGACGGTGTCTTAGTGGTTTCCCCCTATCAATTAGTCCAAGTTCATCGTAGCTTCTATATGTAGAAGTTCTTCTCGGCGCAGGAGGCCGACCGGCTTTGTCAATTGTCATTTTTAGCTTTATTTAGCACGAGTTAATGCCACCTGATAAACATTTTTTTATTCAAATTTGAATGTCTTTCTGGCATATCCTTATATGATCTTGGCTTACGTGAAGTAAGTAAATATTTAGATTTTTATAATATATATTTAACTTTGAACCAATTATTGCTGTTTCCCCATAGGCGTTCGGTTTATTATCCTTGAAAGGCACAGTAGTTGTTATTGTTCGTTATTGTTATATTTGCGTGCAATACTCTCGTTAAACATAACAATATCGTGACTTGTCAAAGTTTAGAATTTGCTAATATAATTGTTTATCAAAGATAGTCCAAGGGATTGTAATAACAAGATAACAAGGCTACGTTTACTAAAAGTGGTTTTGGCTGTATTTTGCCTCAACTAGATCTTGACTATTAGAATAACAAATTGAAGTATAGAGCTTATAAGTATTTGTATGTCAACGATAACTTGTAATCTTTGACTTCGAGTTCCCTTTATAAAATTGTTCGTTACCATATGAAAAACAAGTTCAAGAGAAAATTCATCGGCCGTTATTATTATAAGTATCTGAAGTTGTATAAATAAAGCCTGGATATATTTATGTACACTATTTATTGTATAAATATATAGATATTTTTAATTATGGGTAGAATGTTATGATATTCACTACACACAGCACAAATATTACTTGACCGGAAAGAAACATTCAGGACTCCACTATTGTACTTTAAACAAACCCATAGGGAACATTACACACATTTAGAACGTGGCAAAACCAAAACAATAAAATAGAGCAATTAAGTAAATGAACTCGGAACCCCTAAATTCATTTCGGTTTCGGAGTTTAATTCTCTGCCATCTGTCTGTCTGCTGATATTTACAACTGCGAGG
>JAOSYY010000010.1:3666798-3684381 GCA_025727935.1 Hebomoia glaucippe
TCTTATTTTCAGGTAATAATAAAACTATAAATATGTAGTTTTAGCGTTGACTTCTTAGAGGTTTAATTTATATAAAATATTTTTATAACAATGCACGCCAATTATTATAATGTGAACTCTACCAGCGTCTTGGGTACAGCAGAAAAATCTGATAGTATCGAATTATAACGAAAACTTATTAAGAGGCAAAAATGATAACATTTGGTTAAAGCAATAATTATTTATGTAGTACAAAAAGTCGATATTGGCGAACACTAATGAGACAACCGCTATCAAAGGCCATATATCAACTGAGAAATCTGCCGCCGATACCGGCTAAATTAACAACATCTCGGAACGTTGACGACCAAACAATGAATGACCTTAGTGAAAGTGACTTCGAAAGATTGATTTATTCATGTCTTCAGGATTATAAAAGATGAGCTGTAATAGTACTTCACACTGATGCTAATTGTTTAACTGAAGCATATTTTGCAGCCTCAACTGACGGCGGAATTGCCGGTTATGAAACATTGATTTTGCCAACTTACAGCTGTGAGCCGTAAATTCAGACACGTCGTGATCACCATTACCGTGACACTTTAACGAGAGGGTTTTAAATGAAATTTCATGTAAATAAAGACAGAGAGAGCGATGAAAGGGAAAATATTTGTGTAGGTCGATGCCATGTCACGAAGGATGAAAACTTAGGTCATTCATCAGAAGGGAAAGCGTGAGTTACTGATCACTTTAAAGGTAGTGTTGTCGAGCAAGTACATGTTATTACTAGACTGAATGAATTACAAAACAGCGAATATCATATTTCTATTGCAAGAAACCTTGAGTGTAATAATTGCGTAGAAGTTAAATTAAATACGTTTAAAAGATAACTGCAATATAGTTTTTCGTAATGTAAAACCTATTTAAGTCAGGGTTACAATTGTTTAATTTTGCTTAAATATAGATTTTTCTTGCTATATATGTTCTGAAACAGAGTTAATATAATATAAACTTTTGTATTTCTAGTGCAAATTACAATATGCAGGTGTTTTATGTAATTAAAAGCTAACAAACAACTGCACACCCAAAAATACGTTTAATAACAAATAAATGATTTTTTGGATGATCAGTTCTTTGCTTGATATAATACATACAAGATGGCATAAACAGGAAGTTTATATAAATACAGTGATCATAACTAAACCATGAAACTGGTTCATATTAAGAACATTTTCTTCATAAACCGTATTTCAAAATGTAATTGTAACAATAAAATCTCCGTTCACACAGGTTTGGCAACCGCCAACGAAATCGATACGTAAAACATTTCGCTTTAATTCTGAAACAACTCATCAGGCACATTGAACGACACAGTTTACCAGAATTTGCCAATCTCACCTGACTCGTTTGCATTACAAGAGCGAGTTTCGAAGATCCTTTATTTTATCTATACCGGACAGTTTGTTAATGAATGCGAGTTATTCTTTTCTGTGCATTCGTCGCAATTTTTAACGAGATTTTCACTGACAAAAGCTTGATAGCTTTGACAGTTATTTAAACATTCTCTTGTTCTCCGGCGACGATTCTTTTGTTTTATTGAATGGTGTACGTGTCGTACTTGACGAGATCTTATTAAAACCAAAAACTTTTGATTTTTGAAGCATAATATTCTTCGTAATAAAAAGTTAATCTCATCGCGAATCATCTAAAGGCGATAACTGAATTTGTTACTTAAAAAAAAATATTACAACGATTTAGAAAGCTAAACAATTGTACCGTTAACATCCGGACCATGTTCAATAAAGTCGTGGCAGGTATAAATTGTATTGAGCCCATATTAGAATCGTTAGACGTAATTGCGTATCATGCAAAAAGATCAGACAGGCAAAAACTTTCGCTAACAGATTTGACGGTCCAACGTTGTGATTAATATGATTTTTATTTGCTTTGATTGTTCGCCTACGAGGCGAGTCTATTCAATCAGCTGATTTGGCAGATTATCAAACGGACGTTGACATTAAACAAAAACCTTGATTGGTTTGCGGCGGTTTGTTAACTGTATCTATCGTAAACGACGTTGAATTGATCAAGCCCGGTCGCGATACTATTGTACTATCATCTTATTTTAAATGGAACATTATTTAAAATTTATAAATTATAGCCGTGGCTGAATTAATTTCGTGTATGATTTAACGACCATTCTTTATGATCTTTTTTTAAACCTATTATGTGGGTTTCTCTCTTAAACAAATTATATGCCGCTATAATTTTATCTAATTATGGATACAAAATTGCCTAGTCAAATTAATAAATCGAGTACGCTTTTCATCCATGGTACGTGATACTATTTACATTTTACTTTCTACCAGGAATAGTACGAATTTATTATTGTAACAACGACTTATAATAAAACGTTATGTTAATTTCAAACATTTGTAATCTTTATTGTCCTATCATTTAGTGTTTAACATTCCTATTGCATTTATATAATCTATGACGCACCTACGAAAGATTTTCTTAAGAAGTTTGATCTCTTAGCGATGAAAAGTTTGACGTCGGTAGCATTTGTTATTCCAGTTAAAGTGTGAGAGGCTAATTTTAATACAAGGTAAAAAATCAACAGTTTTCTATTTATATTTTATTCTACATTAATAGATAAATATTAACATTAATTTTTATTAACCCTATTATCAAAAAACGTTTCTCTAGTGTTAATAAAAATTTATATAACGCATATATCTAACGCGAGGATTACGAAGTTTCACTGATCTTTCATCCATTCATAAAAGACGTCTGACCTATTGATTCATCATTTACGATTTACCAATTACTACAAGTACAATATCTCAATTTAGCATGTGTGGCATATCCAGGCATGCATTGAATGAACACGTGCATCGGAGCATGGATGATAGATAGTTCGATGGTATCATGTTACTGCGGCGCCGATAACACGACGATTATACTTAACTGACACTATCTACAAATATAAATATAAATTAACTGCTCGTACATTGCGATAATGAACAACGTGGAAAATTAATTAACGCTCTTCATTAACCCTTTAATTTTTAATTTTCTTGTTCTCATTTCAGTTCAAGATGTGTTGTTATACTTTCTATGGATGTACTCTTATATAAGATGTTTAGTAGATTTTTTTCATAATTTAAATGAATCACATTAAAGTTTAAGTTTCATCGGATAAATTATTTTGATCCGTACATTTATATACATAAAACATTCAGTAAGAAAATATTATTTAATAATGTATGTATGAGATGCATCGGTACTGTAGGTAATTTGATCTTAAATATTTTCTCATTTAAATTAAACACTTGCCGGTTGTTTTATTACGTGTTTGAAAAATCACCGAAGATTGCCTTTACCTGCTATGACTGATTACGGTACTTTCTTTAATATTTCAAATTTATATTTATTTTTATAGCGAAAAATATAAATAGCATAAAGCTTCCTCATCAATTGAATTTGTTTAATAAAAGAGAAAATATTTTTACAATTAACTCTTTTAACGTAAATACACTTGCAAGTACATTCGTCATTGATAGTTTATATTCTCAAATTCCCAATCTGTCAAGCATTATACGAACGTATGTTTATCGAACAAAAGAAAAGTAAGACCATACAATTAAACAGTCACGGTACGAAGAAAATGCATGACAGTTAATTATCTTACGCATATATGGCAAGGAGATTACACTAAGTGTCAGCACAGAAATGGGACCCTTGACTAATACGATGCATATAGGTCGCAATGCATATGATTATGGAACCTTAGAAACAAAAGAACTGAATAAAGAACACGGAGATTTTTATTACTTTTGGGATTATTACTGGATTACATATTGACTACTGCTGTAATCAATGTGACGATACATTCTTTCCCATCTAGATAGTTGGTTCACTACTTTAAGGATCATTAAGTGCAGAAATCCATTCGAATTCTAGTTCTGATTTTTCAAATTCTAACAAAGCTTTAAAATATCGACGGCATCCTATTTTTGATAATACCATCATTTATTTATAAGTTACTCATGTATTGTATAAAATTATTTTAAGTATTATATGGCTATAATATAATTCCAAATTGAATCATTCCCGTTTCAAATAAATCATTTGATAACTAATACGGCAATACATGACTTATCAAATATGTCAGTATTGTCAACACGAATTCAAAATAATATGGCAGACGTCCGTTAAATATTGACGTATGTTTTGACATATTGATCATTATCTTCAAAAAGCCCCAAAAACAGTATAACAGCCGTGTATCACCGATATTTACAATATGTATCGATTGATCAAATCGATGGGTGATGGTTAAGTTTTTAGAAAGATAAATGGATTTTTAATATAGTATGAATTAAATAAATAATTACTATTTTTTCAATTTAATTGCATAGTTTATAGGGCCTATACACTATGCCATTATACTATAGGCTATATGGATTTTAATTTAGATGCAACTTCAAGATTTGTACATCAGTTTTGAATTTGAAGGATAGCCTGACAAACGAAATTTCTAAAAAAAAATTAAGCACACCATTCTATAATCACTTAAGCATTATAAATGAGAATTAACGTAAAGTTTTCGACACACATCTTAATGTTCGCTGTGAATGCGAATGTAATATTGTAAGCTAAGGAATCTGTATCAAACACTGCATCTTGTTCACGTAATCCGAGCTCAAGATGTTGCTATAGAAATTTGGCAAACAGCCAGCAAGGTTATCCTACACCTATTAGACATAACACTGCGATAAAATCTAAGATAAGGTCTACGACTTTTATATTCCTCTATAATTTATAGTATATCCTGTACTACTTTACTACTTATTTTAAAGATATTTTTTATTTGTCAACCCGTATTATTTGCTTATAAGATCGATAAAGTTGATACGAGATAACACTTGTCAAAATATGATAACTGTGACGTACATTTTTAGAACTCGTTCTGATCAATGCCCTCGTTCAGTCAAGTTGTAAATAAATTATAATTTGAAGGAAATTAAAAAAGTAACATCTGCTTCGCGCATCCCGTCAGAAACTAATTAACTCTAAACAAATAGTGTAACAAAAACGGCAAATATGTGAGAAAGTCGAAAACTTCAAGCAAAAAATATTTAACGTCCTCTCTCTGGATATTAAAGAGATATATCACAGGTATATAACACAAAACTGTTCCCATTATAACACGACACGTAACGTCATAGCCGTAAAGTAAGAAACTTAATTAACCCGTTTCATTTATCAAGGAATAGATTTCGAAATCATTGCTGGCGCTGAAATTGAAAATCAGAAATTTGTTTGGGAAGAAAAGGGTGATTAACGACGCGGTGTCACCGGGAGCGCCCCTCGTCATACGACAATGCGAGTCATGCGATATAATAGCAATATTGTATTCGTTGTTAACTGAATTACTTTCAGCGTTGTAATTAACGATTGCTACATAATATTTAAGTTATGACACAACGTAGATAAAATACGTAAGACCACGTACTTCCTGATAACTATCAACTTCTTGTTTACGAGAAAGCAAGTTGCAATCTTTTTAAGTATGCATAAAAGTTTTATTAACTTATATTTGAAACCCTTAATATGTAAAAAGCTATTGTACCTTCTATTTTGCCTTATGCAATCAATACATGTTTATTTTAATTGAATAAGATATTAATACACATCACATATCAAAACAGGCATTTTTTGTTTAATACAGTGTAGGTATATAAATTCAACCAAGTATAATGGACACATATTTTCACAAATAACGCACTCACAGGATGTCGTAATGGTGCCATAGAGAAATGGAAGGCGTAGTTTTACTATTTTAGTACAAGTTCAGAGTAAGGGCGATATATTTTCAGTCATATTTCCTACCAGACTCTGTGTCGAGACCGTTAAATCACATCCACTTGTTTATAAATAACAATAAATTAAATTAAATAGTTTCGACGTTCCAATATGTACCACATTTTATGATTATAATTTGAATTGACCTGTTAAATTGAATATTAATACAGTTGTGTCATATCTTCTTTGTGAATGTAAAATGTGTATTATTCAATAATATTTTTTAGCTGAAGACTGGATAATATAAATGATAAGTGAGCGAAGACCATAAAAATTATTTGCAATTGTTTACGCAAATTTTCCAGTTCAGCTCTTTATTCAACATTCTGATTCAGCTGCTCATTTATGAGGAAGCCTTAAGAGGAACTTTTGTATCTGTCAGTTATAAATCCCCACAGCTGTCAGGCAGGTGGCAGGAACGTGCTTGAGTTTGTGATTGGGCTATTTTTTAGCTTGATAAATAATTACGAGGGTGTCTAATTGTACTTCCGAATAATTCCTACATTTGAACAACTAATTTCATTTTTGAAACATCTTATAACAAAACATATTAATTATAGATGTATTTCCTCAATATATCGAATTGTCTGTTATTTTTTTGCTGTTTTATAGTTTTTTTTTCACAGTCAACTTAAATATTGTAGGTATTACAATTCACGTAGCATAAAGCAAGTTTTAAAATTTATTTCTATCTCTACTCGTAAATGTAGTTAAAATAACTGTCAACGATTTTTAGTTTTCCTAATTACGTTTAAAATGGGCCTAAAACTTTTTTAAATTTGTCGTACACGAACTTGAATGAGTTGCGTCCAATATTAAAAAAAATATACAATTGTAAGAATCGCGTATAATTCAAGTACAAAAAATGAGGAAAAGGTTTTTTTATTAGAAAGATGGCTATTGCAAAGAGGCCAATGTAGAGTTGTCAATACCGTATCAGCTCAGACGCAAGTTGCCATAAAAGGAATCAATCTTACAGGTTCTAGCGATAAAATCTATAGAAAAACTTTTCATGCCGGACCTGACCCCGAAGAATGGATACTACAATCTCGAAAATTATTTAACACTATTGCAAAAATAAACATTTTCAATTTAAAAAAGAATGTTAGGTTTATCGTTACATTCGTGTAAAATTTAAGGAGTGCATACATTATCATGCATCGCCTACTGTCATAAACTTTATAGCAGAAACCATAAAAAGAAATGTTAAATTCTGCCGCAAGCTGAGGAGATTGCGAGATTAAAGCTCGTCCTTTGTGATGCAGTACGCGATGCGCTTGCGCACATCTGCCGTCCCACGTGCCGCCCGCGCCCGCACAGGTTTCTCTTATAAATCTTTTTTATTCCCCTGACGAATCCATTCATCATCTATACCAGATGCGTTTGTAATAATAGGGTTCATTCTTAAATTAAATTTCATTCTTAAGTTTAGAATGTTGTTTATTTCTTTGAATAAACATTTGGTTAGCGTCGTGTCTATTTTTACTGCGGTCGAGTAGATCTTGACCGGCTCTACAAGAGGCCTGTGAGATAGTTTTGCCCTGAATTTGATCCGCAACATGTGCAACGTCTTGTGTTCTGTTTTTAGTCGAGCGACATCTGATGTCTGTTAATGACATATTGCGCGAAATATTTGCCTAACAGGATGACCGGGATTGTAAGGATTCCTCGCATTTTTTGCGGAATCAAGATATTACCGACTAAACATTGCGTTTGATAAAGCTCTATCGTTAATAAGATTAGTATCTACATCTCTAGAATACTTTGCATAGAAGCATTATGTTAGTGACTATTCATATGGGTTATTTCAAAGAGTTTCTACAAATCGAACCGCGAGCATGCTTTTGTAGCTTTATTGTGTAACCTCTATGGCGGTGATTAAATCTCACCATTATTATTAACTGGCTCCATTCAAACACCCACTGTCGTGTGCTAGGCGGTTCGGAACTATGCCGTCCACCCACTGCGGCTTGTCCCGTAGGCGCAACAGGGTCACACACAACCTCTATTCTCCTAAGCTCAACGTGTTCAATTGTTCACGCTTACTCAAATTTACATTCGGAGAGTCAATGTCACCTAAGACGCAAGGTCTCCCATTGTTTTGACCATTTTGGTGGTCCGGACGAAACAATACGATGCTAATTTGAATAATTTAACGAGCCCCTGTTGATATTACAATCCTCTTAAACATTTAAATAGTTCTGAATAAAAATATATATGTATTTTCTGTCGTGCATCGTGCAAGCCAACATCATCAGGATATACTAATAAGACACAGGACTTCAAATCATGGAGACATGCAAAAATCTTTACCATGTATTTTCATGTTGTTATTAAATAGAACCATTAGAGCTTGTATCCGGATGTTGTGTCACTAACAATCCACATAAGTTATTATAGAACGTCACAAACACTGTATATATCACGATCCTCAAAGATAAATAGAGAGTTTTTCACAACTAAGTTCGAATACTGGTTAATAAATATCAATACACATGCGTTTAAATTGCCTGACGACAACAGACTGAGCTAGCGGCGTCCGGCGACCGACGTCGAGAGGACCGGCGCGTCGTTGCCGAGAGACGCGGTAGCTACCCCTTTCCCCTCTCCCGGCTTTGCGCCTGTACCTGACAGATCGGGCGACCGCGGCGACGCGGACGGCTCTATGGAATTGTCGTGACTCGACGAAAGATTACAGCCACTTTTGTTGAAATATCTCGTTTTTACTTAAAGGTTTGGCCGAGTCTAGGTTTGGTGGAAGCGACGCTCGTTTGCCGGCGCTCAATACTCGACCCTTCGATCGTTCGATAATGTTATAATCCGAGATTGTAAAATTTATTTATGTCATGCGACACCGTTATCTGGCATGTGGCTCTCAGCGCATCGAACGATTGATAAAATGATACAACGAGAATAAAACCATGTTGTGCCACTGAACAATGTAATATTTTAGCTGCATACAACAAAAGTTTACATTTATTTTCAAGACGATTAATCAGAGAAACGCAAAGTTATTAGTAAACTTAATGGGTAATAAATCATAATTCGAACGGCTAACAATCAATCATAGAAGACAGGGGTATATTATTTTTATAATTAGGGCATTTATATCCTAAATCTTTTACTGTCGCGTAGTGTTTTGGAACTGGAAGTTTGTTGTTAAAGAACTTTTAAGAAATTATGTCATATACAAACATATCATTAATATTAATGTATCGTTTCTTTACGGTAAAGCATTATTTTATTAAAATTATTATTGTTATTAATGAAATTCTTATAAAAGTAGAGAAGTTCTATGGAAAAACACTGTATTTTTATTTAATATCATTAAATATATTTTTATACATTGAATTTTTTTCTCTATATATTTAAAATTTAGCTGCAACGATAAAATTGTTAACTTAATTTCGAACCAGCATGGATACGTTTTAGTAATATTTAATAAAATAAAACTATCATGTCATGATTAATTGTCAAACCAGTTGGAATTCACATCGATTTGGGTATGGTCATATTATTTTAGCGGAGGTTCTAAGAAGGTCCGTTCTTGATAGAAGCAAGGTCAAACAGATACCATATAATATATTGATTTAATGAAAGCAACATTTTTCAACGCGTTAATATGTAGCCTATTGTAATATCATTGGACTGATTTCATTATTATAAAATATTGGATAATAAGTAAATTTAAACGTTTCAACTAGTCACTATATATTTCGAAATTGAACAAAACTACATAGATTATGAAAATTAAAGTCAAGTAGGCTTACAATGACTAAAAGGTTTGATTTTTAAAAAATATGTTTTTCTATAAACACTTTTTTACATTCAACATTTGTAGTTTTTAATACACACATATTAATAAATATATAAATAATTTCTGATCTATTCTACATTTAAGCCACTAAAAATGTAACAAGAACACATTAAAACAATAAATAAAATAGCTGAATTAGTCCCTAATGCCCGGTTTGAAATAATTAAACTGCGTCCTGCGTAAAATTACTTAATAAAACAACCAATTGAGTCCGTTGCACTCATTAACTCGAGAAGTGAAAGAATCTTTGATGCTTTCGTTAACCAACTGTTGCTTTCGATTGCAAAAAAATCATTTTAAATTTTTCCTAAGGAATTGTATTCTGCCCTTTAGGAAACTTCAATAAAAGATAGATAAAAATTAATTAATTTTGTTTTTCCTTCTCAACTTCCGTTTATTAGCATCATGTGTAATTATGAATAAATTAAATGTAATTAACTTCCTTACTGTCGCATCGCAATGAAACTTTGTATAGCATTGGCAATTCTATATTTTTGTGATCTTGCAGCTGAGAGCTGTAGTTTACATTTTAAATATTTCAGGATTTCTTTTACTGGATCGCGATAAATAACAAAGAAAGAGTTATTTTACTTATGAATTTTTGATCTATCGTAGCGTTTTTATTACTGAGCCCATTTTAAAAATGTAACCATTTCTATACGGAAATACATATAAAAAAATTTCATGATTTTATACACGTTCTTTGAATTTTTTTAAATCTAGATACAAATATTTCCTAAAAAGCAATTACTACAGTGAAAGACTTGATAATTTTAACATTGTACCAAATGTTCGTGACATAAAACTCGTTTGGTCTATCAGTAGTTCGCGGTTGAACGCGTACGAAGCGCTTACATGTGGAACCTGCACACTCAATGAACACTTCTTTACATCTGTCAGTAGTGTATGATATTAAAATATTCGTGCGTAGCTTATGTCATTATGCTTATATCATAAGCGTGTGACGTTAACTGGTAGGACTTGGTAGGACACAGACTTATTGTCATTAATTTTTAATACTTTAATTACATTTATTTGAACTTTTTTCTAGGGACATGGTACTTACGATTTTTTTTTATTTACCTTCAGTATTTTAAAATGCGATACAATTATATTGCATATATGGTTTGAATTTTTAATCCAATATGTTTTTTCACAGGGGTTTGGTGGTTAAGTACCGTACCTTATAAATGATCTCCTGTAGGTAGACTATTTTACTTAGTTCATGAGTTGCTTAGTTATCAGTAAAATATCAGCACTCTACCTGAAGGAGTAATTCAAGGCGATAAGGTGTTAATGGCGCGTACTTAAAATATCACGTCATGCTTAAAAGGCGAGTAAGTGTTGTCTCATATTGCCTTTACTATCAAGATCTTATTTTATAGCGAAAAAAGGTACCCAAATGACAAAATCTAAAATATTACAAAAGTTTTGTTTTGAAATACTATTATAAGTACAGTTACATAAGTTAACGGCCACTAAACACGAAAAATATTTTATTTATAATTTAACATTGCAAAAAGAGAATGAGTTAGTCGAATTCACAATATAAATACTTCTTTGAACATCAAAAAAATCCAATAGTTACAGATTAATAACTTAAAAAGTGTTTTATCACTTTCGCACTTTATTAATATATAATTACTATCGTAAATAAGAATAAATGAATTGTCCGATAAATAAATCATTTGTTATAACTTATCTGCATTCTTGAAGTGCAAATGTAATAAATTGTGTGTCGAATACAAAACAGTCGATATTTTCGTCGCCACCGTGTCTACGACTTTGTTTTGTTCGGTATATCATAACTCAATGTGATATCAGTGTATCTATTATGTGATAAGTGATAACGGCTTAATCGATCGTGTCCTCATTTTTGTAGTATCGAAGCGGAATTCTTCACATTTCATATGTGAATACACCAATAAATGTTGTTTATACGTAGGTATATAATTTAAAAATATATCTACGAAACAGAAAATGGTTTATTGATTCACTAGTCTTAGAAGTTAAAGATAAATTTAAAGACTATGTACTTTTTTTTATTGAAAATATTTTTAACATAGTATTTCTCGGTATTAGCCATGTTAGGCATGCCAAGTCCATGAAGAGGACGAAAACATCGCTGTATGTCTATAATTATTGAACTTGTCAAAATAATTATAAATACACGGACAGAAATTCGATTAATAACGTTCCAATCTACATTTCGGCAGATGCTTTCATGGAGAATGCTAGGTAATTAACATCTAAAACTATTTAGGTAGTGTACTGCGGTTCAGGAGCCAGCTGCATAATAAAGTTAGTCAGCATATCGGAACGCAAACATTGCCACCCAAACGATATACCTACAGTTAGAAAACACACGAACTTACACTTAGCAGTTTGTAATGGGTTACTTGTTTCAGTTAAAACATTGAATATAATGTCATATTCTGATATTATAAATTACATTTCGATTCCAAAAATAAATAATCAATGTACACATGTCACATTGCTTCTTAAGCTTCATATCACAGTCCTTTCGAGGTTTCCACTTTTACATGAATTAATATTTATACAGTACTAGCTTGTGCCAACGGCTTCCCTCGGGTTCATTTCGATTTTTACGTCTTGGGTTACATTAGTGGATTTTGAGTCAGGGGGCCTATTTTTTTTTGAAAATATAATATAGTCTACAGTCTTCCTCAAGAAATCAATCAATGAAAGAATTTTTCAAATCAGACGAGCGGTTCATGGGAGTAGCGTGATCATACAAAAAAACTCTTTAGCTTTATAATAATAGTATAGATACCTGTTTTCTTAAGTATTATACAATCAAAACTAATAAATGAATATTGATAACATTCTCTTCAAAATATTACCATGTTTTGCCCTCATATATAGAATTTTCACTGTCACTCACATTTCGCAATATACGGACAAAGTGTATTTCATATCGGTTTACACATTCGTAAATCCACTGGTCTGTGAATTTGAAACGTTTTATTGAAATTGTTCGTAGTCTAGACACGGGAGGAGAGAAATCTTTTTGCTTTATCCATCCCTATAAACTTTTGTATTGATTATGCAAAAACTTTCTAAGGATTTACGAGTATTATGACGGACTGGTTGATTCAACACCTGCAAAAGCCTTGAGGTCTTGAGATGTACTATTCGGTCTTTATAAAATTGGAACCAAATCAGAAAATATAATAAGAATTTGATGAAAGTAAAATTAGTCTAACTTTTCGGATATGCCGCATCTAATTAATTAGTAAGATAAGGAATGGAAATTCCAACCTTCGACTGTTTTTCCAAATTGTTCCAATTCAGTAAAGTAGTTTAAATCCTATGCTGAAGTATGCGTACCTACCTATAAAAATATAACTCCTTATTTTACTGTAGTCGGATAAAAAGACAGAATTCATTAATAAGACCGTTTCTAACAAACGACAAATGGAGATAGTTTCGTAAGTCCGGAAACTTATTGTTTAACCACATTTGTAACATCCCAGTTACAGTTAACTGAAGCGTCTGATACAAAAACCCTGTAATACGATACGGAGTTTCCCGGCGCTAATAACTAATTGGCCATCGCTTCCCCTGATAGGGTTACAAACGGTGACTATGCGTTTGTTAAAATAATAGAAATAAGAATGTTGTACTATATATACATGTATATTAAAATCGATATTAATATTAGTACAGTTACGTAAAACATTCTTAATTCTAATATTAGCATAACACGTTAGACTCTAATACGGAGCATTTCTTAAAATTTCTATTGAAAATGATTTTTATAGTTTTATATTACTTTCTTGCCTTTTTTTAACTTTTTATTTCTATAATTAAAACTTACATTATTTTCTCAAACTTCAGAATTAAAATAAATGTATATTGGTTGATATCAATATATTGCTAAAGCATATTTGTGCAATTTAATGTTGAATAAAAAGTGCGCCTATAAGTGTTTTCAGAAGATCTTTTGCAATCTAATGTAACTGTTGGTTTAGTAAATAAATAAATGAGTCGAAGCCCGCACACATCGTCCATTTACTATTAATGCTGTGAACTAGAGTGACAGTTGGAATACGCGTGCAAATCGTAACCTGTCATCTTCTAAGCGATCTAAGTGATGTGGAAAATATCGCTGCATCATGAACGGTTTTGATATATTACTCTGGTGGAGTATAAAGTAGAAACAGAGCAAAGCTTTAAAATATAACACTTAGTATACAAGTAGTGAAGTGAATAGCATAAACAACGTTTCCATATCCATGCAGCGAAACATCAAAAAAACGTTTTGTGATATTGTGATTGTGTTTAGAATATATTATTAAATATTTACACAAATTGTTACTTACAATCATTTTGATTATTTAAAACACAGTTGAAAATAGTAAAGATTTTAATGTAATAAGCGTGGTCACCTTAGTTCGCGACATACCGCTATCGCACGGTTATTTTCGACAATTTTATTTACATATTTTAACGCTCAATTGATAGGGGCTGATCAATTTAGGTAATGGCTCGCCATAATGCAACTTCATGGACTACCAATTACCATATTATACGATACGATTATTTACAAAGTATTCGCATAATGTTTTGAATTCTCCTGTTTCTTATGCCATTAGTTGAGGTGACAATTGTTCTAAACACAATATGGATGACAGAATTTAGGGAATAATATAAACTATCAAGTTTTGCCTACTTTTACAAAAAAAGATGCGTGACCTTTGTCTGTATATTTAATTAACGTCTCAGTTACGTCTCTTGTGAACCTCGTGAACCAGATCGAAACATTAAAGTATTAAAAAGTAAGCCATTAGAACGTCTGTAATGTAATTAATATTATGCATAAAGATTGTAGTGGTACTAAATACTTACATTAAAGTCTTTTGGATTTACTTACATGCAAAATATGGATTTAAAAAATCAGATCTATTATAGATCACTGCAACACGGCTTTTTAAAGCCTATATCTTCACTTGATACTACGCATTTCATAACTTGATCGTAACGTATTACAACTATATGTATACATCAATTAGAGATCTTAATTGAAAGAAATTTTAAAGCCATTTTTAACTATTGTGTTTATCGTTCTTTGGCGAAAAGATAAAACCAGCAGCGACTGAAGATATTTCAAAAAAGAAATATTGAGTCCAATTCCTTCAACACCAACCGTCTCAACCTTCAGAGTGTTAAATCCGGTGCACATAAAACTATTTCAGTATAGGAAACAGCACGTGTATCGACGCGACTGCAACCCAATTATAATAATGAATATTATTTTTACGACATATTCCAAGTGTCTGACGAAATAGCCATGATAGTTGATTACTATCGTAAATTTTCGTTTGAAGTATAAAATATATGTTGTAGATACACTGATTTGCCAACTACTTTCTGTTATTAAGATGAAATCACCGTATTTAAGGCAACGCGCAATCAGTTTGTATCAATCAAGAAATTCCTTTTTGTAAAACTTCATATAATTTGGAAAGCTGACTGAAACTAAGAAAGTATTAGACTATTTTAATAAAATACAATTGTTCTATCTTTAGAAAAACTTTAACTAAATAATATTTATTTATTAATACTCGTTATTATAGTTCCTATAACTTTTAATTACCCATTAAAGATTTGTTAAAAAATTTAACCAGTTTAACTTGGTGACATTTAACAAAAATAGAAAGCCATTGATGAAAGACCGTCCGTAAGATGGTGATATGTGCGTAGCGGCTTCAGTTTATAAATTTCCAATTGCTTCAAATAAAAATCAGTACAATTACTGAAAATTTACTCGTAATCATATCGGGTAACGAATTTCCTGACATAAAAAAATGTCTTCAAATCAAAAAATATTTATACATAAAAAAATCATATACTCGTATACTGGCAGTTCAAGACTACGCTCTGTTCGGAGAAGAGCCAGGAAAATCAGTCGGGTTCCCTTTTTCCGTTTATGTTTTCATATTAATTTGTAATTAAATTATACACATTTGAACCGACGCATATCAGTCCCAAGCGCTTGTTTCATTTAAATAATCAATAATTTCATAAATCATTATACTAATAAGCGAAAAGAATACTTCAGATCCCTTTTTAAGAATATCGCGACCGTGAGATTCGGCACAGCTACACTTTATATGGAGAAGAAATACATAAAACTAAAGTTGTATACAAACTGTAACGATTAATGTTTTGTGAGAAAAAGTTCGATGTTGTAATCGAAAACATATAAATCAGATTATTACAACGGCAGGAAGTGGTCATTTTTATATGTTAATTTGCAAAGTAGTATATAAATATTCAAACAATTAGAGCATGTCTGTAATACAAACATATGTGTCCGAAGGTCAGTATTGACGCATCTGTTTAGAGTAAATACTACTCTCATTACTGTTCACACGATCATGTGGCATATACTTTATTATATTAACCCACATTACGGTCATTACTGGTAGTTATATTCTTTTTTTATGTTTAATTATTAGGCAGATTCTTTAAGAATGGCGCGTGTTCTTTAATTGGATTTCGGATAGATATATTTATATTTGTTTCATAGTTAAATTTATTGATCCTGAGTAACAGTTGTGATGACGTATCTTTTGAGTGGTGAACGAGTTTTCTAGTTTCAGAGATGACCGCTACATTCAGACTACTTTGTAAAATTTTAGTGCAGTAGTGAAGTTTAGTGATCATGATCAGGAACATTAGACTAACATAAGGTAGTTGCCTCCTATTAAATTAAGAAACAGTCTTACTTGTTAATTATATTTCTTTTACTCTATTTATTGTACACGAAAAAGGTTTTATAATTACTCAATAATAACTGTGAGATTTGCGATCTAAAATAAGACTAAGAACTCAAGTGTCACCTTGAAGTTTATGACAGAGTATGTATTTGGTTAAACATTTTTGGTTTCATTGTATGTTAACACTATCCGTTCTCGGTTACATGTATTAATAGGCAATGAACGTGACCGACAGCCAAACAGCACTTCTATTATTACACCCCTTTAGTGCGTCTGCCACTGTGTTATGTTATACGAATTATGAACAAAACCAAAATTAAAACGTTAAAACAAATGAAATATACTTAGTACTTACTCTCATGACTTCACACTCGTGTCAACACTAGCATCGTATCTACAAAACTCTTATTATAAGATATAGTTACTAGAACATTGGTCAAGTATTACCTGAAAAAGAAAAGAATTTATTAAAATAAATCTAAGAAATATGATGTATAATTGCCAAAAAGGTTCTGACAGCGGTGGGATTCGAACCCACGCCCTTTCGGACTGGTGCCTAAAACCAGCGCCTTAGACCACTCGGCCACGCTGCCTACAAATGAACCCTTGAAATATCTTATGATGAGATTCAAAGTTGCGAGATGCATACTTTTACCATATATTTGAAAAATATATAAATGTAGTCATTCATTCTATATTTTCTTTGGCTATTGAAATAGATAGATACAGAGTTTCGATTGAGTTTAATATATTTGTATAAAAAATGGTTCTTTGTACAAAAATATTCAGTTTAAAACTTTTTGAAGACTATCTGCAAATTATTTGCCAGATATTAAAATAAAATCATAGACCTACTTTCGCGCACATTACTGTCTTCAATATCACGAATTGCCTCATTTACACTGAGCGGCATAATGATCCTGATTGAAGGCTTTCAAAATGCGATCATTAGGGATTTATGATCAATAACCTCTTATAAGATAACACCTACATCGACTAAATATTAATATGAAATGATAGCTTTAAAATTCTACTGTGATGCTGAAATAATGTTGTACGAGTATAATGATGTTAGGAAATAAGAATTTTGTAACAATAGTTATTGATACTGCATTTACTTTTCAGATTAGGATAATGAACCCTCAGATATGCTTTACATATACCCCAATT
>JAOSYY010000010.1:3685486-3764007 GCA_025727935.1 Hebomoia glaucippe
TCAAAAATCAATACATATTATAATGACTCCAATGAGTAATCAACCACTCTCTAACGGCATGAATCACAGCATCAATTACGACTCTTCCCACTAACGGTTGTACTGTGTGCCCACTCGGTACACTCCTGTGAAAGTGGCGACATTATCAAATTTATCAGTGGGTGGTACTCGTAACCCTTTGATGAAATAAATATTTCATAAAGTAACCACAATTTGACCTTATGAGGACGTGAATGATTGGTATACGTTGAGCTTTTCAATTCGATAAAAATATCTTTATTAACTTCATTAATCATACACATACACATACACACACACACACACACATAAAATATATATTATTTATGGCATCTTTATATAAAATATATAAAGATGCCATATACTAAATAGCATCTGTGATATGTCGCTTATATAATATAAAACACCGTATTGTAAGAAAGATGTGCATCTCATTGTTTCACAATACATTCCCGAAGCTATTCATCCGAAAATCCACGAGATTAAACAGAAAATCGGCCGATCAGACAAAGGGAGTTGTGTCGAACATAATTTGTGGCCCTCGCGTCCTATAACGATAAATCTCGCTTGTAAGCAGATTTACGACACTATAAACATGCAATCTCATCAAACTTATTTCACTGAAAGAATAATATAAGCTTTGGAATAAGTGGCCAGGTCAAGACTGTTAAAAAATCAACATTAACATATAACGTAGTTGACTTCGAAAAGTTAAGTACAATTCGTGTGAGTTAAGGATAAACTAGTAAAAGTAGCAAATATCATAAAGCTTATAGTAACATTTAAAATATTAAAGTATATCCAAACTTTTTATTATTTCATAAAATATGAAATTATAGGCAAGAGTTGTACAAAAATAGATAAACATCTCTTGAAGAAATTTACGCAAGCGTAATTTACAATATTAACGCCAAGTCCTTTGGTACGTCTCTAAGACCATCTAAAGACCACCATTCATAGAAGGAAAAGTCGTGAAGTGCTGTGTGCGTTTCGATTTCAGTGTAAGAATTTCTGAATACTCGAAATAAAAAATAAATAAGACCGTCAGCAGAACGTCACCATATATGACAAATAATGGAATATGGCTAAAGGCCTTAAGGTTGGCTACACGTCTTCTAGATCTACTCGTCAATCGAATGGGCGTCAATGGGCGATAGGAATCACTTAGATAATTGAACTGTACGCTTCTTTCCCTTCCTATCGTAAAAAAATTAATAACGCTAAATGTATCAGTACTAATATTGAAATGGTTATAGTAACAGCATATCATAATGAACATATCTATACTTTTTACTATATAAACGACCAAAACCTTAATCATTTGAGCCCATATTTATATTTTACCTGATTCCGTTATTTTAATATACAGAATTCTCTTAGAAAAATGTCCACATACCCAGTTTTCGAACGAGAATTAAAAACAATAGTCATTTCTAATCGTCGTAAAAATGGTTCAAGGGGTGTCGGTTTCATGCCGCAAAAAATCTATGAATATGCAACATCCTTGCTTGCGGAGTGGTGGATAAGCATTTGCTAGTCCAATTCTGCACTGCGGGTGGTAACGGCATTTCTTTATGGCTTCCAAAACAAATGATCCACAAACATTTACCCCTGCTGTTTTAACTAATTTTTGTCTCTGAAAAACACGTAATGTTTGTTGTGCCAGTAACTTTGTCGTTCTTTTCAAGTCATATTCGACTGATCCCAGGTAGCATTATTATATAGGTATATCTCTATACTTCTACTATACAAAACTGAAATTTGGTTTCGAGACAAATAACAGAATGGAAGTAAGTGTGGTAAAAAGTTAATATAATTTAAATAAAAAAATATCAACCGTGTTCACGATGCACGTTACATGATCATTTTGCGATGTTTTTGAGTTTTTCATTTGTTTAACATTTTTAAAACAACTTAAACCATATGAGGACAGCAATAGGAACGATACTGGTTTGAGTTGTATCTACGTGATAAAAGCCGGGCAGTATAGTGTGATTAAAATAATGTACGGATTTGGGAGCGGTCCCTAATGGGGGACAGTCGGTTCCACGCCCCGCCACGCGTGTGCTTAGCGTAGAATCCCTTTGAGGTAATTACTGGTTTTTTACAGCTCCCTCATAGATTACATTTGCGATTTTTTTAATGCTCATATTGTACACAAAATGGGGGAGAATATTTTGTCCCTTCATTTTTAAAATCATGGTGTTGCCACATTTAGATTATTGTTCTTTAAGATTGTATTTGAGTTGTTTAGAGGTAGAGTATTTCTTAAACATGGCTAAGAACATAAGCAGACTAATCAAACGCTAACTTAATATCGAAAAGTATATTAGTAGCTCTCAATCTGCTGTGAGGCCATACAGCGTTATCATCAAAAAACTATTATGCATCGTGTATCGTATTATGCTCTGACATAAGCGATAAATGTTCCATAGACTGTTATAGCTAACCTCTGTACATGCCGCGTTACAGCGATTGATAACCAAACATGACTAAACAATGGTTATTTTGTCAGCGTTGCGTCGCTTAAAATACGGCAGCCGGTTAATCGTGATCGATTGTCGCGAGTTCGTGACCCTGAATAATGTCAATAGGTTGCACTACCTTTCTAACAGATGTGTTAATATTACACGAGTTAAACCCTTATCTCGAACAACATAAGGATTGTATTACTGTGAGATGATGAGACTGCATTGTAGATCCTTCATAATAATTTTGAATTGGCAGTTTCGAAGGTATCGTTGACCTAGACATTGGCTTGTTAGGTAGTGGCAGTATCGTACATGTCTTCGAAACTAAAACTGAGAACGTTCTCTTAAAACACTATTAGAACAAAATATGTTCATGTAATCGAGTGACTTGAAGTTAAATCTCCGAATTTTCATGTCAATATCAATTTCAAAGCGAGAAGTAGAATAGAAGCACGCAAGCTGTTGTCAGTGGATATAAGATACTTACTCAGTAATTCTCTTTACTAATTACGATGAAACGTACTTCAATTTATAATAAAGAATATTTCAAGCATTGATAACAAGAATATCAACTAAGGTCCTTTTCTTAATTTTTACCTAAGAGAATTCTACCATAAATACATCAAATCGTTAAAATGTAAGAAGTAAACGGTTGTGTCCTAATAACTATTACTCATTTGGGCGCAGTTGGTTAAAAATGCTATTGGAAAACATAGCTCTCTCTACTTAAGTACGTAACTTCATGGGTCTACCGCCATAAAGTTTGTTAAAATCAATTTCAGTAAGGAACAGAAATTACAAGACGTAAATTGCAGTTATAAAAGCGTCAAATCATACCTGAGAGGTGTTTTCATATTAATGTCACTTTACAGTGCTTTACAGCAATAGATTGTAATTATTGTAAACACAGAGTTAGCTCTGGGAAATTACTAGTTTCCAGTAACATCGAATTAAATGTAGTCGCTATCATTAATAGTTTTCCCATTTATTGAACCACTGTCTATTATAATTGGACATCGCCTCGCTTTTCCTCGAAGGTTTTATGATATGCGCTCTTTTTAAATATCTATAGGAATGGATATCATACGAATTATATACGCGATTATCTAAGCTCTTGTGTTTATATGAAGCACATAAATTACAGTATTTTCTAGTACTTCGTTAATACGTTTAAGTGTTTTTTGTCTTTTATATCAATTGGTCAAGTGGTCTTGAAGCCGAATTTGTGAGTTCACACAGTAAACAACAAAGGTAGACAGGCGTAACGAAACCGAAAAGAATTATTCACTGATATCGGTATCCCGGTGTCTGGTCTAAGTGCTTGTCACCAACAGATCAAACAGGAAAGATGTGTGATTTACGAGTCCACCAAAGATCGCACAATCGGCACACGAGCAAAAACAGTGCAGCAATCAAGTCGAGCCAAGATAGACGATATCCGTCGATAGAGAGGTTGAGATCATTAATCACCGCCGTTTGGGCTCGACCTGACGAATACTCACTTGATACACACGGTCATAGAATTCATCTCACACAATATAATTGAAATACCATTTGTTTGAGATTTTTACTGACTTGTTTCTGTTTAAAAAAGTAGATACATTTTTTAAAAGCAAAAAAAAATTTAATCTTATGTGATATTTCATAATAGATTTTTTTTTTTTGAAAACTATATAAATTTTTCAAATTCACTATGACATTCATTGATTAATCGCAAATATCCTATATATCAAACAAGATATATAAGTCTTCAACATTGTTAAAATATAAAAGGTTAAAAGACAATGTTGTTATAATTATTACAAGACCTCTATTTTACTTTATGAATTAACTGACGATTAAAACATGTCATTTGTTTAACTTGTACGGCCTGCGCTGCCTACAAGTATGATTGCCACACTCAATATCAATATGTCTCTATATCTCTAGATGCGATTACTGTAACAAATCTATTGGTAGATAAGCTAATACGATACATTTCACTGATGTATGCGATGACCAGTGACCTAGTTCATGGCCCCTTGTTTTGTTAGGTTTACGTGTTTTTACGCAATTCTGTATCAAGTGTGTAAAAACAATAAAATGCGTATTATTTAATTAAATGCTGAATAGCATGACATGTTTATGCAATTAAGTAATTAAATTGAAATTAAAACTATAACTATTTTCAATGCCACGCGTGTTAATAAATTAATAATTTATATGCTTATTAGTAAAGCGAAACATTTGGGTATTTTTTTTATATTAAATGTACAGAGGATGAGATTCAACGTAATTAAATTTTAAATGAAAAAAAAAAGTATATAATTTAATAATTCATATTTACAATCGAACTTTGAACAATAAGCGTAGCAAATTTAAAAAAGCTACAAATGTTAATGATTTTGGTTTATTTCATACTTCGACATTGTTGAATAGGATCAGAACATACACAGGTACATATAATGTTATTTGTTTATTTCATCAAAAAATTATATTTTTGCTTTTATAATAGAGGTAATACAATACGTAATAAAGATTTGAAATGTGCCACAAACATTTTATTTTCTAAATACTTTATTTTCTATATAATAAATAAATATCGCTCTTAATCAATAAAGAAACCTCACATTTTAAAAGCTAGACACGAAATAGAAAACTAAATCTTTTATATACCATATATTCAAAACACGTACGTTTTGTTATATGGAAGATTCTGATTATTTACCTATTTTGCATAAAGGTAAATAATGTTCTTGATTGCTGTCTAAACTTTCCCGTTTATACATGAGATACATGAGGAATATCAATGTATTCCTAGAAAAATCGTCGATACAAAGATGTAGAATAGAAATAAATAAAGTTGAATAAAAAAATATAATTGTACTACATTTTTAAGTTCAATAGGCAGTCTTAGATGGAAAAAAAGTATTAGAAATACTGCAAAACACAGGAATTTCGAGTATTAAATGTGGTGGGACGAAATGTTAATAAATTATGAGTTCTACCCAGGGCATGTACCACCATTCATAGACAGAAAAGTAAAAAAAAAACAAAAACAAAAATCGCTTATTATATGTGAACTGTATTCTCACATGCATCTTATAAAAAAAGAGTAATGACCTTTTTCTTATTTCATAATGAATATTATGATTAATCTGAGATATTGTTTTTTTTATTACCTGATAAAAAAAAAACAAATATATTCCTATATAATTACTTAAACCGTTGAAATGTCTTTTAGATCCCGTTTATTTAACGAAATGACATTTATGTCTTTAGTTGTCTGGACATATATATAATGGCCTGAATGTATTAAAGCCGCAACAACCGTACGTGAATGTCAATAATAAACATACCTTATACGGGACACCATTTACAAGGTAATGATCTGTTCTCTCAGTTTAAAGCCTATGTATAATCTTTGAAATAATCGCGGTCCCTAAAATATTATTCTTATTTCAAAAAACAAAACATACATTGAAGTACGTTCGTTATCTGTGAAATTAAAATCTATTTTAGAAGACATTTCGATTACGATAGTCGTCGTTCTCTTTTTAAATGCAAACAGAGTTGACATTAAAAAGCTATATTTAAAAATCTAATCCCTTATTTACAAGCCAGTGTATGTAGAGCCTTTTTGCTGAACAGCAACTATGTGTCCACATTGTTTCACCAAACAAACGCAAACCGTGTCAGGATCATCCTTAAACAGCGTAACATGCAGCTTCCGAGTGACGTGTTGTATATATTTGCTTAGGTTACACCCTTGTATACGAACAAGCAATATTATATTCTAATTACTTAGTACTTGATTCTAAATTCATTTCTATTACTGGTGTAGGGTTGTTTTGCATGAAGGATTTATTGACCCTGGCTTTAAGCCAGTTTTGGTAATAAACGAATGAGGCGGTCACAAACATTTTATTAGTTTACATAATGTATTTTTCTCATGTAGCAATTATTTAAATCTTTATTTGCTTCTTTTGTACAGTGATCCAATAGTAAGAGATTTTCGTGTAGTATGTTTTTTTCGTGCCATATAAATAAAGTCGAATATGTTGCGAGTTAAAAAGTAAAAATAAGCTTAAAATCGTGGCTGCATCGTCTGATTAGCTTAAAGATATGAAAATAGAATATTGTCCACTGTTATCCAAACTGTCATCACAAATGTTTTACACATATACGATAATTACTTAGAAATTAAGTAAAATACTTCGATTAACTACATTGTTAAACTTTTAACCACCTTTGAATTCGTGTAGAATTTGATTTAAATATAAAACAGAAAATTCTCAGGATATTGTGTCTGTGTCATTTACAACTTAAAAAAACGGCTAAATAGCTTTATTGCACTAAGACATCTATAATTCCTTCCACCTGACTGCGCTGCACGATCTAGATAGTGACACTCAAAATGCAGATTTCATATAATCTAGGTAAAATATAAAAGGTGATTAAGTCCAAGGTGAGAGGGGTCGTTACTGTTTGCGCCACTACGCCCGAGAGCACTTATCTCTAGGGTCACCATGTATCCGGGTAAATCCGGTCTAGACCGGATCTTTAGTGCTATGAAAATACTCTTATGGGTGTTACCAATATTACACGACGTCAACTATTTTCCAGTACTTGAAGCTGTTCCTAATAATTGCGTACTAGAGCTTAAAATTATATTTACGCGGGACTGACAACATTTATGAAGTTACTGCTTCAAAATCGATTTTCATATAAAACCCATGTTGTAGAGATATTATGAGGAGTTATCGAACACTTTGCCTTGCTTTATGTATGGTAAAATACATATTCTATGCCACGGATAGAATTACTAATACCTGTTGTAGGTCTAGCTACTGCTTTTAGGTATTACAGTAGATTTTTCTGACTATGATTACGGTCAGGCGAGTTCACGGGACGCAATGATGAATCGTGATGTACATTCTACAATAACTTAATCTGGCCTGTTATGCGGAGATATAGTTGCATACTTAAATGCAAGATAGTTTGAATGAAGCAAGTTTAAATTAATTAGTTATTTGCATGCGGAAACAATTTAACAAGCTAAAACCTAACTGTGTTAATGTAAATGTAGTATCAGAATGTGTTTTTACTTCCGAAAGAGTAATTATTTATTTGAGTTCATAAATGACGTGACATATGTACATGTAAAATTATAAATATATTAAAATTCGGTAGCCAGTCTCCAAAAGTTTATTTACCTGGCAACCCTACACAGTTAATTTTCTCGTAGTCTTTGTAATGTAAATGTGGGGGTGGCAAGCTCTTCAGCATGTAAACTAGACTGAAAACTCGAATAGATAAGAGTGGACGATAATACGCTGATTGGCACATGTGAATTTATTATCATAAAAATGCTAATCAAAGTACTCATCTTTTGTATCGTTGTTCCAAGAGGGCGCTACTATTTGTAGTGATTTTGCGTAGAAATTATATTTTTACATAATGTGAGAACAAATAATTCTATAATAAAGTAATATTTTGAAATATATATTAAAATGTATGTATATCTTTTAAAATATACAAGCCGTAACGTTAACGAAAAATAATATCATTACATTTATTAACTTCCCAGCTCACAAATAACGAAGAACGCAATTAAATTCCTTTGAAATACCTTAATCTCAGAAATCTCCCAACGGCATCTTGAGATTAGAACGTTACTTTATTTCAATGGTCCCAAGACAAACATAGGTAATCCTTTCGTTACGGTGTTGGTTCAAGTTTATAGGTTTCTTTAGTCGCTGCTCATTAAGCAAAATCCACAACAAAGCTAATACGTAGCCGCTGTTTTCATTTCATGTCATTGAGCTGTCAGTCGCGGTTTCAGTGCAACTGAATTAGTCGCTTATTGTGAACAAATCGCTCGACAAGTTCAGTGATTTGTGTTGCCAACTTACCAACCACGCTGTCATTATTTCTTTACTAAATCGAGCATTATAATGCTTCTTGCTTTTATCGTTCGTCGAGTTCTTGTTTTTATCGTTAAATTGAAAATGGTGCTGGACAGTAGCGCTAATTTATTGGCAGAAAAAAAATGTTTTTCGAAAAACATTTAGCAGATCTATTTAAAAAAAAAAAGATTCTTTTATCAATTCTAAACTTAACCCATTATTATATCAACATTCAAATATAAAATACATTTACTTATAATTAGTATTAAGTCATATCTTCTAAGTATATACACCATACATTCGTGATAAAGATAGTTTATAGCATTTTATGTTTCAAACAACTTTGTTTAATATATTAAGCCCATGTACTACATACATTAATAAATCCTAATCAAAAGGAAATAAAATGTAGGCTAGCAACCTCTATACAGCGACGAACTCTGCCATGATCGAGACGGGATTTTTTGTGCTGAACAAGTGCATCAACCTCTGGAATGAGAATGTTAGTATTCGATACGTTCGATATTGACTTTCATATGCCGTAATAACCAAGAACTCCGTTTAAGACTTGCTTTTTTATTCAAACCATACTTCATCCAATATAAGGGGTTATTAAAACTATCTTATGTACCATGATTTATTACTGGACAATTAATAATAGTGTAGTTTTGAATGCCATTATAACCCCATAATAGTGCTACGGTGTGCAATTATGCATGAGAACTCCCAAAAAAACTTTTAGTTGGGCAGGAAAATTTACGTATTTTTCTGAAAAATGGGTTAATTATTTATTTAAATTTAAACATGAGCATTGAAATTGCTATAGAACCATGTTTAATAAAGAAAAGGGGAGATTTGTTTTAAATACAAGTGCAATACCAAACATTATATATTAAACCTGAGATTATATATTAATACTCATTGGAATATGTCCTTACGTATATATTTCCGTGTTTTTAGTGTAAAACTTGGTTTTTGTTTTATAATTGTCAACTATTTAGAATGAGTACAACATTTTCCTAATGAAAAGAAACATAATCATGAACTAATAACTTGTTCCATAAATAAAGAGCGCATCAATCAACGCCACGCGTACATATAAGAATCTCCGTAAACATGTTATATTTGTTAGCGATAAAATTTTAATATTACAAAATGTAGCTCATTGCTTATTAGGCTCGAATTAAAATGATAACAGATAGATATATCGATCATAACCAGTTTAAATAAACATTTATATGATACGTTTTGGAAAAAAACGTCGCAGTCTGTAAATAATATTATTAATAGAAATAACATGTGCCTTAAATCATTTAAAAGCAAATAAATTGAATCTTTGTTAGAGAAATATATGATACACGTAGAGAAGGACCTAAACGATGCTGGTAACTATATCATCACTTGAAAGCCTATCAAAGTCGCTTAAAATACGCTGTCTACGGGGACTCAGACGTCAAATAATCGTAGAGCATCCGTCGTCAGCCCACATCACGAAATTCAACGGTACAATTACAATAATTGAATCAGGAAGCTGTTCCCCTTGGGAGTAAGTATAAATAAATCAAAGAGCCACTCATCGTACCGGTCGCCTATTTATTCAGTCCGCACTCCATAAAAAAACTCGGAGAATAGAACTTCATGTGGATGGAATTACACACACTGACAATAACCGCACACATACGCAGTACTACACCTGGGTCCACAGAAGCGACAAAAATCATTATTCACCCGCCTTTGCCGCAATACGCTCAACGTTATTCTGTACCGAGAGCTTTGACGATTTTGATTAACTAGAACCATAGCTAGGACTAGCAAAAAAGCTTACCTTTTTTCCTATCTGTTTGTTATGTATGTTATATTATCAACTATGAAATAACAATTCTATATTCAAATTTAAAAATGAAAATTTACTTGTTGACCCACGGTCGTATCTGCACATCGGAAACGAAACAAAATTGTACTTACTTAAAAAATAGAATAACAAAAAATATACTTTAAATAATGTTAAATATAATTAAGATTCGAGCCCCAAATGTTAAGCATTATTGATCTTCTATCATTATCAAGTGAGTTTCATTCCTGTATGTCGATGATTGTCATATAAAAACCTTCTGGGATGCTCTAGATACTCTTATAACTTCACGAGCTCTTGAACTATACGCAGTGACATAAGAATAGGCTTTCTAAGCTAACGTTCGTGACCGCGCCACCACTTTCCATCAAGTGGGTTTACGGTCAAGAGCTTACCTATGAAAAAGCTGTATGTAACGTTTTTCAGGTGAATACTTCATATTGCCTCCTACTAACATTAAAAACGATTTTTTACACGTTTTTACTAATCGACATACACTTCTGTATTAGGTGCATCAGCAGGACCATGTCAATACATTTCCCGTTTAGCCAAGAAAAGAAACCACATCTACAAACTCTTAGACTTCTAGCAACATTTTTTAAGAGAATTGAACTACATAAAATAGAGCTTGTAAGTAGCCTGTAATTCATTGATTGTTCTAAATTTCTTGCAGAAATCCTACTGTCATATTAATAAGAGGCACTGGACATTTGGATATTGTTCATAACTTTCAGGGTAACTGTATTTTTTCTCCATACATTACAAACTAGTGGCACGAACTGGAATAAAAAAGTTTTAGTGCCCTCGATGTCATCAAAACATCTATGAACAGATGACTTCAACATAAAAATTAAAAGGCTATAAACGAAGCCTTATAGCAAAACGTTCGGAAATACCAGTTGGCAATACAAAAAACATGTTTGCAATGTCGAAGGAAACGGCGGGAAAGTTAAGGTTTCCCGCTCAATAATTCTCCTTTGTACATAAATGTGGAGCTGTATTATAAATTAATAACATGGCCAGGGCTGTCCGACAGCTATACATAGAATATATTCTATTACTTGTAAATATAAAAGAAGTTATGGTTTTCTGTAAGAACTGTAAAATAACGTTCACACGTTTTTATTAGCGTTTTTTCTAAGGCAAGAAAGCAAACAAGCACACATTGTTCCGATTGTGATGGTAAGCGAATATCGTCGCCCATGGGCAATGGGAGATCTAAGAGATATGCCGCCAATCTTAAGACTTTAGTCATATTATATCAATTATTATTGAATAACGTGTTGTTAACAGTCATATTTATTTTCATTTCGAGTATTCGGCTATACAAAAAGTTTCTTATAACTAACAAACTTGAAGTGTATCAGATATTTTCACCAAGTTTCTACTGCAATGAATCTTTGTACCTACATAAATATAGCCCAGGTGACAATACTATAACTTGGCATCTTGGAGCTTGTCTCATTCAGAGGCATTTTCTTTGTTTTTTATTAACTAATCTTAATATTATTATTTTTTGCAATTTAGTTGTACAGTGTCAAGAAAATCATGCAGCCGCTAAATCTCAAAGTTTTAACTCAATCGGATAAAGGAGCAACTCTAAAAATGACACAAACAGTACACCCACAGTAAAGTCCAACAGAACCTGTCATATAAAAGGCGAATATAACATTTGAAATTACTTATTTAATAAAAGTGGTGACTATATTAAACTGACTTCGTTTTTATTAACTTCCTATCTACGTGCAATGTCTGTGCCAGTTGAAAGTAAATTTATTGTACATAATTTAATTATTAAATCCAATCATTTCACCTCATTTACATATACATATTTAAGATAAAGAAAATTGTACTGAAAGAAATGATTAAATTTAAAAAGTTTAAGTTTGTCATAAAATTTTAAAAGCCAATCGTTTTAGTAAATAATTAACATTCTTTGTATCTTTACGCTATAATAAAATTCAATTTTTAACCTACTCACATATCCATAATTTAAAATTAACATTTAATGTAAGTATTTTTAATTAAGCATCACGTCGAATCGACATTCGCAAAGTCAAAATTTGTATAATAATTTAGTTCTTCTAACTGTCCGAACATAGACATTTAACTAACCATTTTTGGTTTACTCACTTTAGGACTAAATCTAAACAGTAAAAAAGATTAAAGGATACACGAGGGTAAATCCAAATGCAGTGTGAAGTTTTCATACTTAATCTAGTGTTTGAATATAAGTGTAGAAAAACGGATGTATGTTACAAATGTGTAAAGAATGGTATACGTACAACATACCCCTGTTGGTAAGGGTAAATCCTGAGATAGCTGATGATATAGAGAAATCGATGATAAGAACGTATTAATGGAAAAAGGAGCCTAAAGGAATACTTTTTTATTTATAACATAAGTAAAAAAAGCATTGATGTTACATAATTAATCGTATTTTTATTATTTCATCAGTGTTAAAGTACTATGGTTAATCGTTATGTTAAAACGACCAGTTCTTAACGTTAAACCTTTTCTCCATTAATTTTTATAATCAAAGAGATAAGCGGTAATCAACTCCGCAGCAAACGATTATTTATTTATTGCATTATAAAAATTGTGATGAGCGATCTTTAAATACAAATAAAGCGTAAAGTGCATCGAAAGTCGACTTTCGCTGACAAATATGGCAGGAACTGCTTATTTCAACATATTATGCGAGCAATCATATTTTAAAAGAGCCGCCGTGGATTAATAATGGCAAAACGAAGCTTTAAAGTTTTGATTCAAATGAAAAAGACGGATTGAAAGGCAATTTTCAGAATAAACGATATTATGAGCGTGCTACGAAACTGGGATTTAATAGCACTAATTTCATTCACATTAACAAAAGACCGCTTAATAAATCGATTTTATTTAAGTACAGTCCACTCAAAAAGCTTAGGTAATAAGTAAAGTATAAAACCAGATCCGGATATTAAAATAACTTTTCAGATATTTTACTATGTTAATACAAGTTCCCTTAAATTTTTAATAAATATTTTATATAAGTGGTCTAAATGTATTGTTATTGGAACCTTTGTGTTTATTATTATGTAGGTAGCCGTATAAATTTTATGAATTATTAATACTATTAATGTTTTAACCGTCAATTCATTACATTTTTTCAGATCACTGACAGTATATAACCTAGCATTCATGAAAATAGAAAAATAGCTCAAAAAGCAATGTTCGTAAAATAGCATAAAATATATTCGAAAATTGAATTCACGCCGAAATATAGAATAAAGGAAGAGGGTAAGGCGCAGAGAACAATTGTAATAGATTGGGAAATAATAATTAAAATTTAATTAGAACTTTGATACCAGCCTGAGCCAGATGTGATCGACGTCGGTTAATTAAGAGCAATTTATGTTTCCGTATTTTCTATTTGCCAACTGTAAAGGTCTATATCATATCGAGTAGCTATAATAATTTGTATTTCTGACGAAAAATAATTTAATTGGAACTTTGAAAAAAGATTTTATGCGCCCTGATTATTTGTTAACTGACATAAATAAATAGTGCAATTTACTATGTATATCTTTTTTAGTCTGTCTATTTACAATTTTTAATAATTACTTATTTGAATAATATTTTTATACATAAAATATTGTATTTATTACTCTGTGGTAGAACGTAGTTTGTTTTATAATTTACTTCGATACTATAGAATAGAGATTCCTATAAAATCTTTTCATGAAGAAAATTGCCTTCACATGTATCACAGTCTTGTTCGACCTCTCGCAGTCAGAAAGCAAATTGCCTAGAATTTTCTAGAAACACAGTAAATTGGCAAATAGCATCTGTACACTTGCTCCGTTCCTTTCAGTGTGAAAATGTTTTAGCTAAAAGCTTTCCAAAATTTGTTGAGTGTATTTGATTAGAAACTCTAATACTATGTGAATAGCAAGCATTTTTTTTTTGTTACATTTACTGTATACTTTTTCTTGAATTATTTAAAGAATCCAAATCAATGCCCGGGAGTATTAATGAAGATAGCAGAAGCGATGATATATTTCAGAATCATAGGAACAAATAACTCTATATCCCAAAGAAGAAACGTACTTTTCTTATTTTCTCACGTTTTTGAGTCAATGGTGTCTCTTAGCGTTGTACTTTCGATATTTAGGCCTAAGTTTAAATATACTTAATCATAAAAAATTATTATATTTAGTTATTACCCATATATCTTATTATTCTCTATGTAGATACTTTACTAATATAGCTATACATTAAATTACAAACCCGGAAAGTGTCTAGTTAGAAGTTTGATTAAAAAAAATAACTGAATTTATAACCAATTTATTCTACAGTATAAGGTATACAAGGTTTTTAATACACAAAGAAGTTAATTTACAAAACATACACGTCCGTGCATTCTAAATTTCGAATACAAAATGGAAACTAAAGCTATCGATATAATCCTGCCAAAGTGTAGACTCACTCAGGGTTACCACGTGAAAATGATTTACGTAGCGGCAATCGGAGTCCCGACCGTTCCCCGTTACATAAATCGAATGAGTTCCAACATAAAAGAGTTATTACTGAATCACATTTTTCTATCAACATACGCTGAGCACAATATAACCCTTTCAAACTTTTTGCTCGTCGGTATTGTTGGAATTGATGACTGAAGAAGAATTTAAGCTCTTACGTAATGAAAATACTTATTGGAACATCTTGTAAGACCTATAACCGTGTTATACGAGTAGAATATATCTTGTATGTGACCATTGTTATCGTTAAGTGGTGTAAATAATACGTTTAACTATTGGAACTCGCGGAAATAAAATATAAAAGAACATAGAAGATTGATCAACTACATGTGCTATGAGGGAGATGACGATCAAGGTTTAAGACAAGACTCGTCTAACTCTCAAAATTAAGGTGAATAGACTATTAGAAGTAAGCATTCCTTGCCGTAAAGTCCAATACCACCTGTCACCAGGTGGTATGGCGGTCAAATACACACACACAAATACGAGTATACGAACATCTGTTATTGAATAAAAAAATGTAAGGAACAAGTTAACCGGAGATACCATCTCTGAACCAAATAATATTATCTATAATATGTGTCGTAAACAGTTTTAACCGAACTGATATTGACTGACTCCAAATATAAGTTCCATAGACAAACAAAAGTAAAGGACGCCTGATGGACACGTACACGGCACGATCAAATTTGGTCTATTAAACAATAAGCCCCTGCGGGACTCGACGGATGTAATAACCGTCATTCTATTGACTTCCGTAATTTGATTAAACAAAAACGTTTTTCCTTCACTGCTTTTAGATCCGAAGTGCACAGGTCAAAAACCAATTAAGGAGCAATCGTTTTAAAATAACTACTTCATTAAATTTCATTGACTGAGTCTAAAAAATATTTAAAAATGATTTGAATTTATTTATAAGCATATGATTTTTTTGAAAAAAGCCAAGGAAAATGTATGAAAAGTTAGGAATAATAAATAGCCATTAATAAGTGAAATGTTTTACGTTATTAATATTTGTGTTTAATGATAAATAGTGTATAATCTTTTCCCACAAAAAGTACTGTAATAATCTTATAGATATTCAAATAAAAGATGACTCTTAGTATGCAATAATGGGCCAATTTGTGAGGAGATGACAAATTTATTCGCCTACCTGTGCTCGAAATAAGTAACAACTTCTCAAGAAAATTTTATATAGAACCGTGTTACCTGCAGTGACCAAACAGTTTAAAGACTAGCGCCTTGAGAAAACTTTTGTAACAGCCCCAAGAGTCGTTTATATCGCGAACTGGCTGATGATAAAATTGATTTCTCCACATGGGATACATCCGTGAAAACTGCCAGTAAAACGGCAATAGAAACAGAACAACAGACCGTATTGTTAGAGAAAATAGCGATACAGCTGTTCAAAAACTAATTGAGGCCGATACCGATGGAAATGCAAAGTTTAGCGCTAATACTAATAAACGTTAGCCACGTCTTTAACACGTAACGATCCCGGAATTTAGCGCAAGTCGCAATATTGCTATTGAGAGCATTTTGTCAGGACTAGAAATTTGTATTTTAAACTAGGACTATACATTGATGTCGTTTACATAAACGATAACGTACTTTCTATGATTTGCTGTCTAAAGGATATCATAAGGAGAGAATATATATTTTACTTAGTACCTTCTTTTAAGTACACATACTGGGTAAATAAAAATGATATGATACTACCTTTGGTATTATAAGAATTAGGCACGCCAAACTCTTAATATCAATTTTATTGTTACCAGTAACGTTAAATATGTATCATAAAATTTAATTTTGGAGATTAAAATACTTTCTCCAGCTACTTCGTGAGTATTTAACGTTTAATTTGTAGGTAATAGTATCTGTATAGGAAACTTTCGCTCTATCACTTGATCCGACTTCGGCATTTGCCGTGAAATCACTACAATTCTAACACCTATTTGAATTTTATGTAAATTAAATTACCGCTTTAGTTCGTTTTAGATGAAAAGATAAGCTTATTACATCAACTCTAATTAATATTTCTAATATAGCACATTAATTTCATGTTCGTTGAGAATACGAAGGGAATATTACGGAATTTACTTATAGAACAGGGAACTATTAATAATTATTTTCATTTGGTTTCTTTTTTGATATACGCTTATCAAAATACATATTTTTTTAGTTATACGCGTGAGAAATTATACAAATACGTGTTCATATTTGAATTATTAATGATTTTAATCGAATGATGTACGTCCTTAATTAATAATCTATCTTCATCGATTCAATCGTAGGTACTATCCAAAACAAGATTCCAATTCCAGCCCTAAAACAATGATTACATGTTATCGCCATTTTGTAGCTCCAGTGCAACAGACTAAATAAAGTAATCATATCAGACTTAAGAGATATTTAAGTTTCTCTAGAATATTAATATACCAAAGATAGAAAAAGTAAGAAATGTTAAATTAAAATATTAATTATTATAATACTGTTTCTACTTAAAACTTATTATTACCTCAACAGGGCAACTATCTAACGGAATGTTTATTAACATACCAACTAAACTTTAGAGAGTCTGTATATCATAAAGTGCATTGAATATTAGCTAGTAATTCAAATTAGATCAGGGGAAAGTAGTTTGAAACACGCCACAGCGTATACGAGGAAATTTTAACTCTCCAGGAAGTTCGAACGCATTTAAAATCGAGCTAATTATGCATTAACGTCCTCCGTCTGTATTGATTCATGTATGTTAAAATTAACTGTGATTTAAGTTAGTGATATGTACATCCTTTTTTGATGAAATTTTCGAAACCGTTTCCTTTTATTATAAAATACAGATAAAGGTAAAAATGTTATGCTGGAGAATTTTGTTTAAACAAATTGTAATGGTAACAATAAAAGTATAAGCCTGTTAAAATCAGAAAATACATTTTGTTTTTGACAGGTTCGTTAATTTAGCGGTAAGGTCTACTTTCATTGCACCGAAGAGATGCAGGTGCTATTCTTGACAGGTCTAACATATTTTCTAAAAATGCTTTATTCTTGTATCGGTTATATTGAAATTCCTTAGAAGTCATAAAAGAGCTTTATTGATAAAAACATCGTGAAGTGCATAAAGAACATGTCGGTCTCATCTCAGTAGACTTTTCGTAAAAAATAAAAACACCAGCTCAAAATCAGTTAATAAATGATGTCGTACTATTGTGAAGTAAACTTTTTGACTGTCTCATAAAAATACCTTCTAAAACAGTGAAAATTAATTTCTTCAAAACATGTCATTTCACTTACAGACACAATGACATAAGAGCATGTAATAACGTTCAAATATACAAAGAACGCATAACTAGACGAGGCATGAGAAGCTGAAACGGAAAAAATGACAATAACAATCGTACACTCAGAGGTAAGAGTGACAGCCCTCACTCAGTGCACCCCTGCAATACATCATATACGAGAGCTAGACAACCCTACAGATGAATCCAAGTAACTAACTGTTTCTAAGCACAAATACGAAAGAGACACTTCTGAGCAAACATAGTTTTATTAGATATCAGCGTTCATAGTCTATAAGATTAAATGTATGAATTTATAATAATATTTTTTTTAATTGGTCAATACAAATGCTAAAGTTAATATATGTAAATGTTTGTGGCAAGGCAATTTTAATATTTCGTTTCCTTTATACAACTTTGTCTAGACGAACAAATATTTTGATATAAATAAGAGGCTATATAAGACCTTGCATTACTCAACACTTCGCAATAAATGCAGAAGATAAACATTTTCACACAGATAGCAAAACGTTTTCGTCGCAGCATCATTACGGACTAACGGCGCGCAGTCCTCCAAATTTCCCGCCCGCCCCTCGACACATGTACGTAATGATACATGTCAACGGCGGCGTGGGCGGAATGAGCGTACTTCAAACGAACTCGCATAAAGGTATTGCCACACTAGTTCATAACAATTCAGCTATGTTAGGGAAGTGTTTCTTGGAAGTCAAAGTCTTTAAGATATATATCGACAGACGAGAAGTCTGTGATACTTTAAATAATAATGGTGCGGGCTTTTATTTCAGTCTTTGAATATAATATAGTTATGGAAAAGTTGTTTGCATACAGTGTTCCAAACACATTATAGATTTGTAGAACAATCTAGAGAACTAATGTAATGTCATATAATATCAAACATAATGCTGATTAGTAAATCCTATCATGTGTCAGAGGTGTAGAATTTTTTGGATTCAAAAAATTTCTATGCCATACACGTCTTATACAGTGTTGTGTATAAACACCCTAACTATCCACCCTCCAATGCATTTAGTTGCAGGTGCCTACAATTTTTCTTTCCCGACAAATTCGAATAGAGTGGCTCCATCACATTGTGTTGCGCATTGGGGAGGAACATTTTAATGCTACGCCTTTGAAGTGAATCTTGAGCGGCTCAATTTTTTTGTCATCACAAAATAGGGAATATATTTCATGTAACGAATATTGCTACACTCTTATACGTTGCTAAGAGAAAAGCTATTATTTTTTAGTTTTATATTTATATTTATTAGATTTTTATAATCATCACTGATAAATAAAACTGGTCCATTGTCGAAGTAGATGTCTGTTTACCTCAACTAGATTATTCACAATTAAATGATGTGCAGTCTTAAAAATGTAATTATGTTTATGTCAGTTAATACTTTTAAAAGATTAAATATTACCGTATATGTAGTATAAAACATATTAGAAGCTATCGATATTGAAAAAAATATATAATTTTACCGTACTGTGAAAGGGAATAAATAAACATCTCAATCACAGTTTTAAAAGTGTCGTAAATATGCGTCATAAATACTTTATTGGCATTATAAATCACATCGCAAGGGAGCTGGGTCGCATAAATCTAACAATCTCACCAACTGAGCACAGAGCAGTCAGACACTCATTAACATAATAAATATCGCACTTGAAACAACACCGTCTCGAGTGCTAGAAGCGCCTCCGTTACAGTGCTCTTCATAAAATATGCTAATTTGACGCAAGTTCCATACACTTAACCCGGCATCTTACCGAAATTGAATCGAGTATGAACTTCCCGAGTGGGTTTTGTTCCAAGTGTTTAAGTTTTGAACCAATTAATGTTTCTTTGTTGGATGATTCATTAATCATTCAATTGGGAGTTTCGTAGACTGGCTGAGTGAGAATAGCGAGAGCTTAACCACTTCTGTTGATGAAATCTCGCTCGATATACATACGTATAAATTGATTCTGCATTTTCAGTTTGAAATAGAAAAGTTGTGTTAAATTGAAACGTTTTTTCACATGATTTTTTAATACAGACAATAAAATAAGATGAATAAAATTGTATATAATTATATACACGCATCACAACTTAATATCAAAGGTTTTTTGAACAAGGAACGAAAGACGACCTAAATATTGTTATATTTAAACTGCTATGGATTGCAATAGACATAATAAATACTTATAAAAGAAAGTTTCTACGATTTTTAAGTAGAGAGAGGACCGGAATTTTGAATGTAACAAGGTAACTTAAAATATACATTTCTGGTGATAGGTCGTTTTGGAAAACTGGATAAGCCCATGCACCGCAGTGGGTGGTTTAAGGTTGAAATTGAAACAACGGAGTAATTCTAGCTAATTTTCTTGTCCTTAAAAATCACAACATCAACTGCAAAAGTGTGAATATTTTCCACGCTGAATTCAACTGTAACTTACACCCTGTTGAGAGGAAGTGAAGGGCAATTGACGCCAGGACCTCAGCAGTGCGGAGCGTCGACCAGCGAATAGTCCTCTTTAAACCAGTGTAATAATGCTGACGAATGAAATCGCAGTTTTGTCACGCAAGTAATTTACAAACAATGACGTTTTTTAAATTCATAGACGGCATTAATAATATTGTTATATTTTTGTGACAATTAAAAAAATACAAAATGCAATATATCTTTTTATACATTATCTGAACACTATGGAATGGAAATTTGGAACATTTCGATTTTTTCTTAAATAAGGTTCATACTTATATTATAAACGCAGATATAATTCCGTTAACGTCCTTGTTCCACAATCAACATAAGACAACAACATTTATGTGTTAGTGTAATCAATATTATGAAGATAAATTGATAATTATTTGATGACTAACATATTTTTATTAACATTTTGCTTCATCATGTTTCAAACCCAAAATCTCCGGTCGTAAACACATACCAATGAAGAACTATGGCAGTAAAAGGTTATAATAATCGCAAGCATTGATTTATATAAAAGTTTGGTGTATCACTAAAAAAGGGATTGTAACGCAGATTTTTACTTTAGCCATTTGTAACTTTTTACGAATAAAATACAGTGATAAGGAAAACCGTTAATCTTATAACGTTTGAAAGTATTTTATGCGCTAAGATCACTGAACCTTTATCACAATGCCTCGACACATTGGCAAACACCGCTTGTCTAACCACTCAGTCTTATCAGCTTTATGATGAACACACGGACGATACAGTATCTCTATATAAATCGTCTTAATACCGTGTTAGCATTTATAACTTAAGTTATTAATAGCAAGAATAACTATTCTCGATCTAATTCATTTTAAAGATCAGCATTTCTATACAGACTATGAGTATACGCAATATTGCGCTTATGGAACTATGCTGACTGAAGGACTGTTGTTGTTATATTCTGTTTTCTTTCCTTATATTTTATTTTTTTTTTAATGATGTTGTTTGTAATGTGTACGTGTATGTATATAATATATAATAACCTTGAACAACGTCCTTTTCGGTTGGTTGATTGGACCCAATTTAATGCAATGTCTGTTGTATTGTCAACCCACTGTGTGAATTGAATTCAATAAAAATAAAATATTTAATTATAATAATACTAATTTTGTAAGATAAAAATTTAATCCACGTGTACGTACTCAAACATTTTAAATCGGAGTTGCAATAACTTTACCGCCATGTCAGTTCATTTGACGGCTGTCAGATTTCCCGCCATATAAACAAATTTGATAACAGCTAATAGGAACTTCAAATATTGTTTTGAATGCATTTTATTAATTCTGATTACAAGAGTTCAACTACATTCAATATTTTCTAGAAATTTTCACGATTATATTAACACGTTTATTTAAATATTATCTTTAGAAAGTAATAATTATCCATTAGCATGCACCATGTTACACTAGATAATAATAATTATGATATTAAGACCCAAGCAAAGTGCATATAAAATGCATTTATGCACCTTCGGTTTACATCTAGTTTTATCTTTCGAATATACGACTTTATCTAGTACGGAAACATTGAGTCGACATAAAATAACTCCTAGTACATAATATTATCAAATGTGTGATCCTTTAGTTTCGTATATAGCTGGCACATATATTTACTCTGCCTATGAGAAAAACCATCATATTTAATCACATATTAACATAGTTACATAAATTACAAGGCCAGCTGGCTAAGTGTTGATCAATTGCCTTATACAACGCAAGCTAAATGCTAAGTATGCTAAAATTAGATCCAGTGACTGAGTGTGGAAAGTCGACTGTAAGATCACATGAATTATTTATGTTATAGGAAATCTAAGGGTTTCATGGTGATTATGATATGTAAAGAATAATAGAATTTAAATAATCATTTGGATCCCATCCAAGAACCTGATAAAGGCAGAGCTAACATGTTTTCTGTTTAATTACCAAAATATGTTTGCATTTGACAAGTAAACCATTTTTTTAAATAGTTACTAATAGCCTCCGCTAGCTTTTGTGACAATTATAAATATTTTTAAACTGCAGGTTATACTAATATAAATATTGCTTAAAATTTTCCTGAATCACAAATTTTAGTGAATTTTGAATAACAACACGTATTAGCTGACGATAGTGCTAGATTGTTTTACAAAAATACATGTTAAAGATATTCATAAGTTAAGGGAGAAAGGTCCAGGTAGTTGGTTATTTACATAGATATGAAAGCAAGATATTTTGCAATAAATCTGAGCGATTTTCAATTAACTGCAGATCGATTTCTGTCTCACTGGCAGTTTGTATCGAGGTAAGTTATTTTCTCAAGATTCTTAAGGCATTCGTTTTTATCTATATATCTACAATATCAGGGCCGTGGTAGTTTTGCGACCACGGTCATGTCGATGGTGGAAATGTCGGAAAACCTGGGAATTTTTAGTGGGTATTCCCGCCTTGTACACAGAGAGGCTATACTGCGGTCAACAGAGTAACTATGGAAGCGCGAGTCCCACATAACCGGCTAGCGGTATGTATAATGCACTTCCTCCTTGTCCAAAAATATATCTACAATATATTTTTATGTCAGCTCTTACTATATTTCGCTCACCGCGTCTGTACACTTCAAATAAAGTAGTTATTGTTGACACTTGCTTAAAGGACTTTAACAAACTCGTTCATGAAATAATTAGACAAAAACAATTACGAAACATTATCACGTTCCTGGATATACAAAGGGATGTTTATATACCTGTCATTTTAGCGTATTTAGCACTTTGAACTAAATCTGAGGGAACTGAGTATTGTCGTGTACACTCGGGAGAGCGTCTTACATATTCCAATAAATTTTCTACTGCAAAAGAATTATATAAATAAAATTTTTTCAAGGTACAGATTATATAAACTCATTGTGACATTTAAAAGCATGCTAGTTATTTAATAAAACCTCTAATTAATATTAAATATATTTAGGCTAACTTCCACGAATCCCAAACTAAACTTATCTAGAACATCTCAACTTCTCTCTTGGTATATTAATATGTAAATAACAAATTTAATAAATAAAATTATCCAAAAATAAAGCCTTGCGGTATGATAAGCATTGTATACTTATGCATATGTATAATTTATAGCTCATAACAGTCGAATATAATGCATCTATCTATTACGTCAGTGAAATAATATCCAAAATCGCATCATTACTAGAGATTAACCTTTATATTAGACACTGTTATTAGAAGAGGAAATAAATAATCGGATATCTTATATTTATAGTATAAATTAATATAACTTAATACAATAGTTTACGTTTTTCGTTGTGTAGTAAAAATCTCGGGGAAACATAATTGAACATGTTTTTGTATTAAAAAATGTAGTAAAACACAAAAATGTTTAAAACCTTCTGAAGATAACAAAACTTCTCTTCGCCGATATAAATTATATTGAAGTAGCAATCATAAACTAATTTATAAGGAAATTAAGACTAACCTACCGAAATAATTACTTCAAATGTAAGTGAATCCCCAAGTGAGGCGTGCCCCAGACACATTTATGTGTCCATTTCAATGAATCTTTTAACTTTTCAGGCGGTAAGTGGTCGGCGCGTTTCGCAATAAAACCTTTCTCTGTGGAATGTAAAGCATGGGGCGAAAATCCTTTTAGTATTTTACCCAGCTACCTGCAAGAAGTTTATACGGTCGAAAGCTAACTTATTTCTAGAAAAGTTAAAGAATCAGTGTTCTAAATAGATCTGTTACAAGTCATGATAGGTGATTAGTACAAAAAAATGAACCAAATATTTTATAAGACATAACTTAATATTTTGTTTATGGCAGATAATGACAAATACGCATAAGTAGCTGAAGGTAGGTCACCTGAGCCAAATCGATCGTGACAAAAATTCTTATCTACAATATACTTATACAATAAATATATACATAAACATATATAGCATTTTTTAAGTTTTGTCAGTCTTTTCGTTTCAGCTAATCTCTGAAACGGCTAGGCTGATTTTTATGGGAGTTTCACATGCAGATAGCTTATGTAATAAGGAGTATCGTAGGCTTATTTTATTATACGGGTTCCTTATTTTAGAAATATTAATTATTTACATTATACATGAGCGGACGAAGTCTCGGACACAGTTATTACCAGTAATACAATATAAATTTCATGCAAATGGAAACGTAGAACAGCCTCTTAACATACATATAACCATACAATTATTATAATGTTTTCTCGAAAACTCACATCCACTTATTGTATTCCAGCCAAATGCAATATAACCATCATTTCTATAAACCTAGATAACTCAATATTGTGTTAAGCAATTTCACTATCCACTTTACAGGATCAATTGATGCAACAAACTACGAAATGAGAAGGGATGGAGCGCACAGCTAATCCATTTTGCATTTCTTTATTGTATGCAAATGAGAAACATCTAACGAGACGACTTCATTTAATAACTTAAAACTTGGCTTTCTACAATTTATAGTTTCTTCGGCAGCTCGTCCTGATTGTAACGTATACCTACTATATTACTGCTAACTTACTATCGTTAACAGTAACGTGTTATTTTATGGAGGATTGCTTATTCTTTGGATTTATTTATCCGCATGCGACTTCGAGTTTATCGTATAATCAACATTGCTCTATAAATTGGTTCCAGCATATTCATTACTACTTTAGTACTTGGCCATTAATAACTTCTACGCCATTAATTCTGCGTTCAATTGCATCGTTCATGTTCAAGTGGTCATCTTTAACGCGGAAACTGGATTAACTAGAGAGAGGCGTAATGAAAACATCTAAATGTCTTGTTCTGAGTGGGATATTCCTATTGCAATGTAGTACTACCAAAAGTGGAGTGCGCGTAAGCGGTTTGCGGTCACATGCTTTCTGAACTTGGCACAAGCATTTAGTTTGACGGGAACGAATGCGGAAGGCTCACCGTTTAAGGGATTACGTTCTATCCACTGCTTTATGGCTGCGTATGCCCCAACTCGCGATAATGGGGTAACAGCATTATGCGACAGATTGTTAGATGTGCTGAAGTTAGACGGAATTATAACGTGGATAGAATATTTGATGCAAGTAATTAACATTTACAACTCGAGTATCTACTCAGTAAGGTGTTTCCTTTAGTAACATTATTTTTTATGGACAAGTAGGACAAAAGAGGCAAAGCTTCTGTGGTGGTAGGTTTTTATATGTCGTTTTGATGTTGCGTTGCCGTCCATTTAGAAGTGAGCAAGTTCTTTCTTTATACACCTATCCATAAAACTTAAAATAAACATTGACCTGAGTCAGTTTTATGTTAATATTTAATGAGATTCTTTTTGTTATCTGCAATTGTGAATTTCTTCGTCTCGTACGTTCTCATAACATGTAATTTGTCAACGTGTGTTATGCAAATTATCGTAAAAAAGTAATCCGACAAGCAAGCGAGAGATCGCGGTGTAAAAAGGGCATTAAGTGTTCTACGCTTGTTTCGGAGTTGATTACCATTTTACATAACTAAACAGTTTAATGTATTACAGAGAATGAGTAAATCTTAATACTGTGGGAATTTGTACACTATCTCGATTGTGCGATTAATCTTTAACAAAATATAAACCAAACACCTTATATGTTCCTACAATTATAAAAAAGCTCATATTATATTTTAAAAAATATATATCGAATAACTGTAATTAAAAGGAATTTGTAACGATATCGTAAAACATGGCATACGATTAATGTTTCGTACTATCTGTAAATGCTTACTGAATTGGCAAGCTCTAAGTTCTTAATATAAACAAAATGTATCCGACATAAATTTGGCAAAATCTTTCAATCTTATCGTTCTTGGCCTCGTTCTTACGAGAACAATTTTTGACATGAATTCATAGCTTTGATATTTATTAAATAAATAGTGAATATATTATTAATTTTCTAGATTTTCTAATACTTAAAGAGGGTAATATTTAAACGTTCTTCTTAATTTCACAAACCACTAATAAACAATGTAAGCAAATATTAGAAGTAAATAAATATAATTAGCTTTCAATTGTTGTATCAAAAGTACACGTTGCATGTATAAATAGTTCAGATAACAGAATAATAATTTGGTGCCTTAGAGCTAATCTGATGATGGTGTCAGGAGATCAAGTTATTCTTATTTACTACTTACCTAACATTCACTATTCACTCATGAACGTTGAACTCTGATTGAATTAAAAACGTTTTTATGCACTTTTAAAATTAGCTCGTAAATTTTAGTGAATTTCAATATTAATAGCGGCTATTTGAAAAGACTCACCGACGATCGCGTCAGGTCATGACCTTAAACGACGAAGAAGGTTCCATGTTTATGGGCAAAGATCAAATGGAATCGTTTTCCATCAGACTAGACGTTCAAAGATCACTTCTAATAATATTTATAGCCACCAACTGTTTAAATGTTCTAATTATCCTAAATAAGATGACTTTACAAATATCAGAATTTAATTTATATATTATGTTTCAAAAATATTACACATAATAGGGCCGTTTATGGCCACAAATATATCATTAATCGTTAAATAAGCAAACTTAGTATCTAACTAAAAGCATATACTATAAAATATTTCACTTTTAACATTATATTTAACAAACTCAGATGATACCGTCGGCTTACTAAGGAAAAATACAGTATATATCATTTTGTATAAATCACCTGTAAAAGTTTGCGTTCCAAGAGACCTATGTAATGCGATGTCGATACGTACATAAGTTTCCAATCTAATTAACTCTATCATAGTCTAAGATGGTATAATTTATTCGATTTCCTTAGGTCTTTATAACGGAAAATAAATGATTTTCTATATTAATAATGAAAAAAACAATTTTAAACTACAATATTAAAACGCACAGTTTCTATTTATTGTACAACTATTAACAGCAAGCACGTTACCTTCGGCCTTATTTAGCTTCAATTGCCCGATCGTTCTCCATCGGAGCGCAATAAAGATATCGACACATTCCATTACTAACTGAACGTTTTATCACTCAATTAAAAAGTAATCTTTTGTCAGAGGAAATTCTATTACGTATTCACTTTAATCTTTTTTTAGTTGTCTACTTTTATACCTGTCGAATATGTTTTTGTATAATCTGATGGAGAATTTTGAGTGATTAATTGTTGATTAGTAATGTCATATTAATCACGATCACCGATTTTATAATAATCACTAATTCGTTTATCTATAACTGAGACAATGGTTTTATGTTATATATAATTCAAATTTTTATAATCAATGATATTACCTGCTATACAATTTTTGACCCGTGTTAAGATTTAAAAAACGTCTGGAGTTCTTACCTGAAACAAAAAATATACACACAATGTAGTGAAGTTTTGTCAATTTATAACTTGCTTCTTCTACTTGTTGTCAAATAAAGAAACTAAAGGCTGTACTAAACTGTAACTACTATATGTATTACTACTAAAAACTGTGTACTGGTCGACATAAAGTGATCAAGAACGAAAGTATTATTTCTATATTTTATTAAAATAAATATTTAAACATCCATTATTTTATTTAGCTGAATTTTGAAATTGAATTTGGCATCATCAAGGTGATTAAATTCTGAACAACTCACCTACTTTTATAAGTATTCTAAGACATTTCTATCCCCGAAAAATAATTTTTTACGCTGAACAAATTTCAAAGCCACAAAATGAGACTTCAGAATTAAAAATCAACAGCCACTCGAAATGAGGCGAAGGAACCTCTCAAAATAACTTCAGAGAGTGAATACCCACTTTAAAAGTTGATGAGATACCAATAAATTATAAGCCTCGAGACATATAATATTCTACAAATGGAAATTTTGTAAATACTTTCGTCAATTATGGTCAAAACATTTAAACGTGATTTCAACAAAGATACAATTTGAATAAAATGTACCCATATTAAATTTTAAGTTTCAGGAATGCAAAGTTATAAGATAACTGGTTTTAAGGCGTCTTATTTAATTGGACGCTCCAATAATTACAAATGAACTTAAGTAGGGTTGCAAACTTAATTTTTGACTTCGTCTTAATACCATAAGGAAAATATAGAAGTACAAAATACGCGGATCGTGTATAATGCATAAAAAGCCATGAATACATTTAGAATTGTGAATTAATTTTGTTGCAATTACAAGTCAAAACGATAAGAATGTTCACAATAACAAATCTTTTTGTAGCATCACCTGTCCATATAGTGACCCTTAAACTTTATATTTTAAGGTGATTTATTATAAAATTGTGGTCTAGCGTGGAACCTAAAATAAGTTAAGAAAATTCGCAGCCCTATAAACCGTCATCTTAAGACGAGGGTCCTACATTAATCTTGCGGCTACACACTGTGAAACGGACAGAAGCGCGGTTGTAAGACTTTAACATTATCTTTTACAATCGGAGGCCCACTTATACGGAATTTTTAACGTATGTGTTATTTCTTTTTTCGGCATATCTCGCGCCATTGTGTGTGATCTTAGTATTTCTTCTTTGTACGGAATTTATGCTCACGTATTCGGTGTCATCGCTTCCATGAATGAATACAGCCAGTCGTCAATGTTCGTGTATTATAAATACTGTGCGCTGGAGGGCAAAAACGGGGTAAAAGGCACAATATGGCATTTTTAGATATAGTTAGTATATTTAAAACCTTATTTTAACCGGTTAAGTGATTGAGAAAAAATAGCATTTCTATCATGATAAATATGCACGTTGTAGATACTTTCTTGTAACTTTATTGTAATAGGTATATTAATATATCATGTCACATTGACAATTGATTTATAATAATTAACAAATGCTTAATTTATTATATGGATTGAGGTTTCCATATCTCTCCATGTGAGGGTGTTTGTGTAGGTTATACCACAAAATAACAGCATTTTTATTAATAAAAAATGTAATTAGAATTCTGAATCAAATTTTAACCAATATAGTATCACAAAGAAACTTTGTGCTTCTACGCAGAATAGCGCTTTTTAGGTTTTTTAAACATATTACAATTAAGCTAATCGCAAACATATCTGTCTTGCTATATTAAGTCTGTTAAGTTGGTTTCTGAATGTATACAAAAAATAATACGCTACATTTAAGCACCAGGCAAATATTTTCTTACGTCATTGTTAAAATAAATTCGCACAGAAAGGCTATAAAAATAAAAAGAAGAAATAATTTGCAAAAGCTCTCACAATATTTCTTTACGAATAAAAGAATCTCCATTCAACTGGTATTGAAGGACGTGGAAATGACGCAAACTGTTATTTTTCTTCCACAAAACATAGTTCTAGACATTATTCAGTAATAAATTAAGCAAAGGAAATATTGGAGTGTAGCCAGTAGAGAAAATCGATGGCAGTTTGACGCAGAGGTTCGTTCCACTTTCCACAAAGGAATAAAGGAATATTTCATAGAATTGTAAGTTACTTAACATTACTATATAACACTTTTAAAAATTGTATATAATTTTTAATTTTTCTTTTAAATTTTATAGTTTGTTTGCAATATATGCGTGGGAACTTTGTGTCATTAATCTAATATCTTAACTATAAATAAAAATTATATTACAAAAGTTGCGTAAAGTGTTTTTCAGGTAAATTAATATTTAAATTACTTTGTATTTATCATATACAATAAATAGGCATACATAGATTTATTTCCCTATACTTTATTTACTACGGAAAACCTACATTGTCAACCGTTTTCTAAACAATCGTATATGAAATTTCAATACTTAATATATTAAATGTCCATTCATGTTAAAGCATTTTATTTAATAAATAATTAGATTGATTGCGAGTCGTTATTATAACATAACCTTTGTGCACTCAGAGAAAAAACTCATAAAACATAAGTAAATTATTCCAAAACGGGTTTCCCAGCAATTACTAATGACCGAGGACGACACTGCCACTCAGCAATGTGGTTATGGCGTGCAAACTTGACTTTGACTCGAACGATGAACTTCGCGTAATTAGAAGCAACTTAAATCAAGTCGCAATGGGATAAAGTGAAGTCCTGTGTCCGATAGTGAGGTATGGGACCTATATATTCTATTTCTTTTTCAAGTAGACACGCACAATGCCCCGCCCAACCATTTCTTAAAATTGTTTTTCACCGGAATTTGACATCTACTTGTGTAAATAAAAAGACAGTGATATTGCCAACTATATTTTTGTACCTTACTACCACGTGGTCTTCTGATAAATTATATAAAAATATAAAATAAACAGTCACTCACTGTCTACAAAATGGTCCAATTCATTCTAATTAGTATTGTACATATAATTTTAACATGCCCTACAAAACAGGTATAGTCCTAAGTTAAACCCATTAAAATGTCAAGAAAAAGGTATCGTGATCCTTCCATCAAACTAAATCTACGAGCGTCAAGTGTCAGTGTACAAGATAGTGAAATGTCGGCGATTTAATTACAATGCTAATGAATTCTTATGTTACATCCGATCACACGCGAATATTGAACTCATTTACACATGACTTAATAATTTAAATCATTCGCCATGTTTTACGCTTTTAAGTAGACACCGTTTTAAATTAATATTGTTAGTATGGATGTGTTCGTATACGATTACCAAATGTTGTGAAATATTTTTTTGGAAAATTTTCGCAGATCTAGAGATGGTTCAAAACATTGTGTACAGACTTACATGTATAAAAATTATAATAAAAATTAAGTTGTGTAATATGTACTACTTTTCATTTATTATTCATGATTGTCTGCACTTATTCAGGATTGTAGTGCTATCTGAACTTTATTAAATTAAGATTGATATCTGTTTTCAGTTTTTGATAGTTATTAGGATATTAATAAATGAGGACAAAACAAAAGCTTATTATAATATTCGCTCTGAATATACAAAATGTTAGTTTCAAGATTTTTTCTGATTATAAAATCGTACATCTATACTAATTTTATAAAGCGCAAAAGTTTGTTTGTTTGAACGCGTTAATCTCGGGAATAACTGGTCCAATTCGGAAAATTCTTTCAATATTGGATAGTACATTAATCGAGGAAGGCTATGGGCTATATTATATTTTGAAAATATAAGGGATCCCTACTATAAGTCCAATAATGTAATCCAAAGAGTAAAAATCGAAATGAACGCGAGCGAAGGCGCTGGCAAAAGCTAGTAACATTAAAAAAGCAAAGGCGTTATCGGTAGCTCGAATGTGCTAAGATCACATTGATTACAATGAATAATCTGCATGTTCATTAGTCTGCGGCTGCGCGAAATACAACCTGTTCAAAGGTCAATGCGGTAGTTAAGTCTGCATTAATCTCGTAAACAGCGTCTATGAGAAATTGTTGTTTTACTTTTAGCGCGTTTAAATGCAAGACCAGGATGTCGGGTGTAACTTGCCTTAATTACGTTATGAGATATTTCAATATGGAAATTGTTGGAAATTAAGTTTCGTTATAATATATAGACTAGTTTATAAAACGTCCTCGTTCGATAAGTAAATAAAAATAAAGTTATTGCTCTTTCAGATCGCGAGGTGAATATATTCCAAGTTTTATTATTATAATTGGTTTAGCTATTCATTAATTTATTAATTTACCATTTAAACTTGTAAACTTTAGGAATTAGAATACTTTTATAGTTTCAAGAGTTCTCTCATGGAATTTAAGAGGCCAGAGGTAAAGTATTAAAAACATCAACCTAGCTATATTTATAACTGTAAATAGAAAAAAAGTTAACCCATTTCACAATAATTTTTGAAGTATATATTATTTCAGAAGCCGGAACATGAAATGCCTCGGCCCAATTTCTACAGCGAAGATTTAACGTAAATTTACAAAATAGATTAAACAAAACATAATTATTTTCGACACCTGTCCTATATTAATTCAGCTTAATTAAAGTAGACAATAGATCATTCGGTGCCCTGTATAGGACAATGGGATGAATTTTAATCAAGTCCCCGTCAAATGTATGCCCACTAGTGATATGGGTCACACTTGATATTATCACCACAGGAATTTACCTTATAAGAGGTGACAAATGCAAAATTTAATTAAGAGCGAGTCTTAACATGTCGAGAGCATTGAATATGGTTCTTCATAATTTCAATTAGGAAATTCATACTTATCTGTAAGGGTCGTATCAGTATCCCTGCTCGTGCCCAGCGTGATTACATTCAACAGTCATAAAATTTACAAAAAATTCATAGTCTATAATCATGTTATTTAAAATTGCAGCCGTATTATTTAATAAAGGCTTTAACGATGAAATAACTTCTAACTGAATATATTACAAAGACAATATAAATATGATGATGAATATAAATATACTAACTAACTTCGCATTACTAAATTTTGCCAATAATTACAAAACTCGTCGCTAGGCTTCATAAACGAGAAAGTTGATTTAACTTCTTAGTTGTAAGTTTGTAAGTAAAGATATAAAAAATCTTCGGATATTTAATTTATTACGTACTTTTGGCACATTACCAAAACGGGTATTCTTGAAAGTAGTTTTCTTTACGTAACTACTAAAAATTTATTAACAGAGCAGTCAACCTAGGCGCACGTCCAACGTGTCACAAGTATAGTATTGTTCAAAGAAAGCCCGATGCGCACGTTCTATGCAGAGAAATGCAAATATTTAAAAGCCCAGGGATGTCCGAGACTCCGTCTTGCATACAAAAACTTTCTCCCCTGAAGAAAAATGCTAACATTCCTTTTAAGGCAACCTGCCGGCGTCAGATAATTGTGAACTGTGAACTTGCGCAGGCTTTTATTTTTAAGAGAGTAATTTACTTAATACGCTTCCAATAAAGGCGTTAACATTTTAAATCGTTTCTTAAAAAAACTTTCTTATCATAATACAAGATGGAATATAGGAAGCTGATGTAAAATTACAATATACCTAGGCCCGTCAACTTTGATTGCAAATTTGTCAGTCTGAGAAGTTTGCGTCTGAAAGACATTGCAAGTAGTCGTAAAGTCGACACAACTTCAGGCGCATGTCGGAAACAAAATGTTTCGGTATTTTCATTCTTACCCTAACATTTGTTCACAGCTCCGTCAGGCTCCGCTAACTACGAAATAGGTGTTTCGCATTACACGCGACGAGGACTTTAATGTATTGTCACGTGCTCTCGACTGCATCAGAACCGTTTGTCTGATATATAAACTTCTCGAACAAGAAGCACGTGATAGCAGACTTTGACAAGATGTGATTTGATCGATGAGGTTGTATAAATCAGTATTATCTTATAGTTTTACGTATTTATCATCATATCACATCTAAGACACAAAATTATAATATTGTCATTAGAACTGCAGATCATTGGAAGTACGTTTCAAATTCACTTCAAAAATGTAATTGCTTTATGACATATAAAAGAAACTAATACAAACTTGTCAAAATATTACGTTATTTTTGAAACTAATATAGTAATACTTTTGGCTAAAAATGTAGAGAGAACAATTACTAAAAAATTTGGAACGAGATCTGTAAAACAAATAAAATACCGTAGAAGTGAAAATTGATGCTTAATAAGAAATCATATGGAAAGGCACATCGAACAGCTGACGCATCGACAACTTCAATAAAGAAACGGACCAAAAATGTATGTTATTGACCAGAATATATCTAGCGACATGAGTGTTCATAGCTTACGTTGATCCAGTTTAATTTGACCTCCGCTTTCTTTGGGGACCCGATAAATTTCATTGTAAAGTCTTTGTAAAATTTTCAAGAAGGGTCAAGGAAAGTGGAATGGATATTGATTATTTCAAACACCTTTTCATTTAAAGCGGTGAGTTCGGTTAAAAAGAGATAGAAGAATGTTTTTAATTAATTTATTAACAAGCTAGATGCTTTTAATTTCGTCATTATTTAACTGGATTATTTTACAAATAGTCCGTGCGACAGCTAAATTTGTAAAAGCAAGCATTTTTAAAAACATGTTCTGAAATCAAAATCGAAACTTGAAAAAAATTAATAATTAAAATTCTTAACATATTGAGGACACGCAAATCATGAAAGTTGTTTACCCTTCTGAAATACAGTTCAAGATGACAGAGACATCAAGTTAGACAAATTCAGTAAGGAGCAAGTATTATACCTAATCATGTTCACTGTTATTAATATGTACAACACAACAATTTTATTAGCAGTAACGTTTCGACAATAGATCACCAAACATATTAGTAGTAATTATTTTAACCGCTCACCGCTGTAACTAGGCCCTGCACCCAGACCTGTCCGTTTGATATCTGAGCTGTCTGTTGCCCTCAGGATCGTTTACTTTCCAAACCGTAGCAGACACTTGTGATACGTTATCTTAATTATCGGAGCGATAAACTCACTAAAACTAACGGATCTTGTTAGATCGAATCCGTAATATGCCCAGTTTATCATACAGTTCATAAAATATGGCGGTTAATCGCTGTATTAAAATATACGTAAACTCCTAAGTGGATTGTTAAGTTACTACACTATTAAAGTTATTAATATCTCTTATTTAACTTCTAGGTTTATGCAAATTCAAAAGTACAGTGTATCCATGTTATAACATCGTAATAATAACGCAAGTTTTGCTTTCAATTTTGTCACATATATTATAAATATAAAATGTATTTGAAGATTAAACTATCCAACATAAATAAAAACTATTTACACTAGTGTATCAGCTTTTAAAAACACGTGTACAGGAATTTAAAACTAAGATTTTTTTGATTTACAATTTGTTTTTTTCTCGTGACGTACAGTTAAGGATGTTTGGTTTATTAAAGTTTATACTTTGATTTATATTACGATGGTCACAGTAAATCTCACATTGCTTTGATCACAACTTACACCCGAACTCTCAAGGGACAGGCCCTTCTGGTCCCTGGCATTTGAAGTTTCCCAAAGGTGTTCCGATCTGATTTCCTTTTGTTCACATTACGATCGGAGTTAGATACTTAAGGAAATCGAAGAAACACAATACCTATGGCCTCTAGGTAGATTGTACACGTAATAATACTGTCCACGAATAATTAATCGGGAGAAATATAAAGTCTCACTTCAGTGAAATACAAGTAATTATTACCAAGTATGTAGATTATCGTGGTGTCAGTAAAAAATACTAATTAAGCGAGGAATGTTTCCTTCTAGACTTGGTATTTAATTGTTGTTAAGTGACACCTGAGCAACATGTCTTAAATTATAGAATGATCTTAATCTTGATTGATATCAATATATTTAACACTATTCAGAAAATTTGGAAATTAACTAACAGTGTTCTTTTTGATTTTGACCTCAAAATCTCTAAATAATAAATTACGTCAAAATAATAAGAAAATGAATATCAGGAAAATTCAACTGTTTTGCCATTAGTTATCCTGACCTTTGCTTTGATCTCAAACGCAGCTTTACATTTCGAATTTGATAATTAATTGTCGCTTTCACTAGTTTTTCTATTTTTGAAACCACTCATTAATTAAGGGAAACGAAGTATTATTTGTAATATTTTTATTTAAGCTTTAAAAAACATCATGGTTAACTTTCATGAAACTGTACTAGAGACCTACCTACTCCTAATTTACCGAAATAAAATGTTTTGTCTCTCATTCTACGAGTAGAATATTTATCTGTTATATTAATCATTGGTGGGCACCATATATTTTAGATGCAGTAACATCACTCAATATGCACCGTGACATTAAATCACGATACAATGACATAGGATTAGGTAATTGGTATTCTGGTTCGCTAACCGGCGATGATTATATTGCAACGAAGCGATAAATTGGGCACATTATCGACAGTGACGTAAGTCGCTCTATCACGATCACAGTTAGTGGGAATTGGAAAATGTATTGTTATTTGTAGATAATTTGGACCTGGCATTTGAATACTTGTTTGATGCTAATATTGACAAGAAATAATTGTCCATATATGTCAGCATATTGTTATAAAGCTGTTAACTGAATTTCGCTCCATTAGTTTAATAATATAATATGGTCTAATAGAACAAAAAAATATTTGGAAAAATCTTATCTTCACTCAAAGTCATTGTAGGAAAAAGATAGGCTGAATTTTCAAGTGCAAAATACAAGCAAAAATAAATCCTATCTAATTTTAAGATAGTGAGGATGTGTACGTAGTTAAAACTATTTGCGTACGTGAGACAGACCACGCTTCCTTTATATCTACCACCGGATCTACAGTGACGAATCGAGATCAGTGTATCAGCACTCCTGCTGATAATTTTCCGATAAAAGTATTGTTGTACACACGGATTTACAAATTATTTATCTTTATTGAATTTCAAATTATTGCCATTGACACACTACTGTTATAATCACTTAGTGAACGTTTAAAGGTGGATCGTTTAGTATCAATATCCATTTTTAAAACTTTTCTTGAGACTAAATAGTTTAAATACCTAACTGACGTAGTTTTCACTTACTAACTTCGACATTCAAAAGTACATCATTGGATGGCTAACGGGAAAACTGTTGGCTCAATTTGCGGTATGGTTAGCTCATTAGGGAGCATTATTAAAGCTGTTTGGTTTACACTACATTAACTCTGACTTCTTTTATCTTTTACGATGTCTGAAACGTTTAAATAGAAAAAACAATATTTCTGTTCAAATTGCACCCAGAAATATTCATCTTTGCTATCACTTAGGATTAAACGAGTACCAATTCACTCGACGGCGGTCAGATGTTAATTACTAACATGCATCACCACTGACCCCAGGGTCACTCATAAATGTTTGTAAACACTTTTATTATGACTTATCTACTGAACACCCGATCTTGACCTTTATAGAAACTTCAATAGGAAGATGCTTTCTCCAGCCACCACCAGCACCATTTTAGGTATCACAACTTTAGATGGTTTTTTTTTGTTGTACCTACATATGATATAGTGACATGCCTTGTAACCCGCCATATTTTAACAATTTGATTTTTATTACTTACCATGCAATTGTTACATGTTCTAAAATACTTACTGACTTGCTGACTTAACTACTACCTTCCACTATTTAAATAACAGCCTTCCAGCTAACCTTAGGCATTTTTTGCATGTAATTCTTACATCCAGGACATTACACCGTGATGTGGTGTTCAGCTGCACGTCGGACTTTGACATAATAACCACATATCAGTGTCCGCCGTTTGACATCATAATTTCTTCACAAGAGCACGAACGGAGCAATGAAGATTGACGATTTCATTGCAAACGTTTAATTTGTGTCACAGTTTTAATGCGCTTTCAAGTTATTTGTGCTGATGCAAAATCTTGAAGGACTCGTTTTGTACCCGAATAGTCTCAATATATTCAGTTGCAATATTCTAATTACGTTTTAATAGAATAACGATTATTTTATAATGTTACATACTTTATTAGAAACTGTTTATCATATTCATTTGATTTATAAACATACGACTGTCGCAAAAATACGCATTTAATGTAGTTGTGTAAATACATTGTATATACACAGTAGCTGTAACCACAGTACGTAAGTAAGATCAAAAAGATGAGCTAAAGCATGAGAGGACAATCGAGACTAAAGGTCTTAGTACGATTAGATATAGCGAACAGCAATATAATAGTTTCTAAGTGTTCACTCAACTTTCAACAAACTTGCACACCTTTTTATAATATTTAAAATACGTAAACTTTTCTCGTAGCTCATATTTACCCTTTTACGAATCACTGTGACACCCTCAGCGTATTCTATATTATCGTCCTACGACTTAATTGACTGTTATATTACACCCAATGGCAAATCGCTAAACTAAATGAACACTAAGATTATCGGATGGCAGAATCCAGTGAAAGCAACGTGACGTGCTGTGCGATGCAAATTGTAAATTATCCTTACTTTTCCAGATCAATCTTACACTTGGTCTAAGTTACGAGAGAATTTTAAGCTCTCCACTGAGAGTATTCAGAAAATAGTTGCAGAGAACGTTAAAATAGTTTGTGAAGAGCTCAAAGATCCTTTTCGACACTGTATTAAGAGAGCCGTGAGTAAGAACTAGTCTTTATAATCGAAGACAATTTGTTATTTAATCAATTCTGTGACAATCTGCGAAATTGTAGTCCAAATACGAGCGTCTACAGTACCCGCCAGCGGTTATAAGAATAATGTTGAAGCCATTTGAAAAAAAGGCTAATTGGAAAGATATAAAAAATATCACAAATTTGTTAAAACACAACTCATATATGCCCGTTTTCTTCCCTCTGGGCGGAAAACAGTAGGTTATCTCTGTAAGTTAAACTGAAGACATATAACTGTAATTATGCAATATATAGATGTATTTTAGAATATATGACATGTCGCATATAAAAAACCTGTTTGTAGACCTTTATTACATATACCCACACCAGTACACTTCTCAGCAGGCAAACCACGTACGCGTTCTCTTAGAGAATAATTTAATTGTAAAACTGTACATTGCCCAGTTTCTACCTAGAATTGATAAGCGCGCTTATTTAACCAGCATTGTATATCAAGATAGAGATAACATTATAATCAGATAATATCATGTTTTATAAAAACCCAGCGTAAGGCCGTATTTATCGATTATTTTATCAAAATATTTCTTTATCCCTTTCTCTTTTCATGGTAATTTAATAAACAGAGAAAATATTAATGAACAGAGATTCATATAATTTTTAGTTCCATTTATGACTGCGCATGGTAGCATGCGATTGTGATCCTGTGGTCCTGAACGCAATGAGAAAGTGGGCAAGCCGAGGTTTTAGTGGGTGTTCGACAGCACAGGATATATAAAAGGGCGAATTCCACATAACCGGCTCTCAGGCGGTATGCTCAATGCATTTCCTTCTCATAAAAAACTATTCACCTCTACTACGGGACGTTGCGTTAATAATTTCGAAGTTATAGTCGCAGATTACTTATATAGTTCCAATAACAATTTGGGATTTTAGAGCGGATCTAATCAAAACTTTGTATTATTGAATTATTGTTATTAGTGGTAATTCTATATATAAAGCTATAACGGTGTGTCTATGCATCGACAGCATCCTTATATATAACGTTAACTTGCTGAATTATAACCTAATCCATTCCCTATTATACACCTTGCTATTTCGTACGAATCATCGTTTTATGGTCCTTTTCGTTTGCAACTATGTATTTATACTTTATAGACTTTCAATACAAAGTGTTAATACTATTTTATTCATAAAGTGAACCGTTAACCGTGTAACTGCACAGTTCGTGCTATGAAAAGTGACAAAACCCATAACGCTTTATGGATGCAATAATTGAGGAAAAATTTTTAACGCAATAAACTGTTTATATTATGCATTTCTTACTGATAGTATGTAATAAATAATAGTTATATTCGTGGTTTTCGACATATTCAAATTCAATACTTGCTATACCCGGCCAGGCTCCGTCGGAGATTAAATTATTTCGATTTTTTATAAGTCTTTGAAACGATGTAGCTGATGCAGCAGGAAAAAATTTGTTTACTTACTTTTATTGTTCATCAAAATTAATCATTAAAATTACCCCATTTGTTTAGGACCTACAATACCACAGCAGACATACAGATATACATCAAAATCTATTTACTTCGAGTCTCAAAAATCCATTCATGTACCTACGTACAAGTACAGCAACATGCACAAGCTGGATTTACATAGCGATATTTGTACACTTCGGAGACAATTACATTGCTATTTACACGAGAATAAGAAAATAAAATGCTTCCTATAAGTGTAAGAGTTATCATTGTCTTTAAATGAGATGCCATTAATAATAAAGGAATCAATTTCATAGAAGCCTGTCGATGTCTGTGTACATACATTCAATAGATCGTAATAAGTTGAATGCATTCTTACTTTGAAATGGGAGATGGTGCGTATTCTGTTACAAATAGGTACTTGTCATTCTTACGTCAGAAATAGCAAACACCAACAGACGAGCGTGTATAGACTATGCAAGTCAAACGGCGCGTTTGTCAGCTCATCTATAGGAATTAACAATGATAGGCGGTCGACCTAATTGTAATATAACTTGAAGCATTAGGAAATCTATTGGTCAAATATGCATAGAAAGATATTATAGACAGTGTAACGGTATATAGCGTGTAACTCGCATAAAATTTGCTTTAAAGATCTCCATATAATTGTACAATTTTGAGCTTAACGCAACGCAGTGATCACGACGTAATTTTTTTATTTTAAGCGCGGCTCTATAACAATTCCATACAAGAGATATAAGTTAAAAATGAAAATGAATGTATCTAACATTTTAAAGAACACACATTCCTTTCTATCTTCTATCTTCCCATTTTATTGTTCCACAATAAAATGGGAAGATAGAAAAGAAGAAATTGGATGTAAAATAAAATAGTAAAGTGGCAGTAAATATAATGTTATAAATATTAAGACTCGTATAAATATAATGTAACATACAATTAGTGTCAATCCAAAATATGCATATTTTTTTATTTGGTAAGGATAAAATTTCAATATACCTCACAATAGTTTCAATGTCAACACAACATATAGAATGAGTGAGGGTAAATACCGTCTGTACTCTGTATACATCTAATATATAAAATTCTCGAGTCACAATGTTCGTTCCCATACTCCTCCGAAACGGCTGGACCAATTTTTATGAAATTACATATGCATATTCAGTAGGTCTGAGAATCGGACATCTATTTTTCATCCCCTTAAGTGATAGGTGTTGTTCACCCTTAAATGTTTATTTTATTTTTGGGTGAAATTTTTTGTTTTTACTTTTTTATGATACAGCATATAAAAATACATAAAACCCGCAATTTTCACCCCTCTACAGTCAACCCCTATTTTTATGTGGCAAAATGACGTTTGTGGGGTCAGCTAGTATATTATAAATATGTTAGGCAAGATGAGATACGCATATGTACCTACGGTGCTGTTAATACTAGACGACTAATTATATTGTACCTTCCATATATTCCCACCACTTAGCACAAGTCTCTAGACCACTTCAGAATTCATACGTACAATTTCGTCGCACATATGGCAATTTGCATTGCCTATAATATTCACACTAACGAATGAAAATTTGCTTATTATAAAAACAGAACTTCTTTTTATAAAGAAACAATGATTGCTATGCTTGTACTGAAAAACATACAACATAATTACCAACTTTTAAACAAAATTAATTGATTTAATTAAAAAAAAAATAACCTATACTGCGATGAAAATTATCAAACAACATAGGTACCTACTGAAATATGGAATGCAATTCTAGCAAATTACTAACAGTCATGGTGATATAGAAATTTGAAGTTTGAAAGACCATACAATGATTTTAGGCATTACCTGAAAATTTAACTATGACCTAAACAGTTTTACATATATTTATAAATCCTTACATATTTACTTAATTTAATTAATTATTCAACAATGAAGCACCACAAATTCCAAGTATTCAACGAATATGTAACAGAAAAATATCGTCAGAGATAATCTAAAATATGACGCATAAAGAGGTGGAAATAGAAAATGGAGGCGGATTGGGCCTAAGCGTAATCGTGAGAACTGGTCCCTCCATCCGTCCTGTAATGAAAGCGTGAACCCAATTGCCTTCTAGTAGGGTGTGCTGAGCTATTACGACAATTGATACAACACTAAACGAAAACGGACCTTTCGTTTCGACCTCGTTTTCTATCTAGACGTATCCAGACATGTATAACCGAAAATGTAAAAAGTTTAACAATCAGAATTTAGATTCTATCTGAATAATGACCAAGTCCAAGTTATCATATCATAGTATAGCCATCAAAAGTACATTATATCCATGCAAAGTTACAATCCAATTAAAGGTTAAATTTTTCAGAAAAAGATAGCTTTGTTTGTTAATTACAAATAAATATTACTAAAGATTGATTAACATATAAGTTTTTCTTTAATTTCTTACCAATTGATATAAAATCTTCAGTAAAAATAAATATCGGATAAACAGATCATCATGATTGTTTATGATAAACGTCTTAGTAATGTTGGATTAATATTGTCGCCTACCTCATACTAGTTTGTCGATGACTATGATAAAAATTGTAGATTCTATCCATACATTATCCAACGCCCAAAATACGTTTCAAACAAGTTCCAAAGTTCTCGAGAATCCCTAAAGAAATAAATCATCTTTTCGATTTCGTCTCAGATGCGTCGAAAGCAATTCGGATTGTCGATAAATTCTCACAAACTGACGTCACGATCACTAACGGACTGGGTTGACACACACGATTTGTCCAGACCCGATCGGCGTCCGGTGCACAATTGACACATTTGTCAATATAATGCCAGAAACATCCGTCACGTCCTGAATACCCTTTTATTATAAGTTATATGCATACTTTTAAATAAACTATCGAATAACAATACTTTTCCGTTAAGACATTTAGTAATGCTAACTCATTATCAATCGGCAAATCCTTCTTTATTGACGTTTTCAACTTTTTTTACGTATACGCAGACGACAAAGGTATAATTATTTCAGACTGTTTTTATTGGTTCAGTAGATTAGTTAGATATTTAAAAAAATATATCAAACGAAGGAAGTATAAAATCTACTGAGGTGTTTTCGTCTGTTTAAGTTATTTTGTCGAAATAGCATAAACTAGTAATATGTAAAATTCACATTTACAAAATATTCTATTAAATTATAGCTAAAGTAGTTTTAATATATAAAATAGACAATAATTCTTCAAATTATCTAGATAGAGCGAACATAAAGCATTGTTTTACACAGAATACTTGCAACTTTAAATTGCTAAACTCTTCTTTTTTATTTATAAAACAGACAAAAGGTTAAGAAACCTATTTGAAGCTAGACTAGCAATCTTTATCAAAAGAAACTTAGCGAAAAACGCAAAAACATTACAAAGCGCCTGAAGCGGATTGTGTATTTTTTACCCGCCTGGCTGTCCTAATTGACTACCGATAAAATTCACTGTAAAAACTTTATCATTCGCGCTTCAATAACCAATTATTTTAAAATACTTTTTATCGAATAAACCTACAGTTTTATAAAGATATTAACAATACGTAATTCTTCCGTTTCTCTGGATAGTGTTGTACCAACCTGAAACAAAAGAAAAATAATAATGTATTACGAAACCCATAAAAATTGCATAGTACCGCTTAACCATTGAATAATAGTATCATATAGAAAAGAATACGTTATTCATACCGTATTTAACTCGATAGAAAGCAGTTTTTATAGTTGGAAGATGAACATGAGGCTCCCGTGACTTTTAATATCTCAATCGGTGAACTTAAATGAATTAATGATATGTGACCGCCCTCTGTATTCTTACTAGCTAGTATTTTTATAACTATGATTTTTTGGGCCGGACACCTTCGTATTTCGAAGAACAACTCGGAAAAGTTTTATCTAACAGTATTGTTTTTTATAACAGAAGGAAGATATTAATAAAATCATACATATACAAAACCGATAAAATAATAAATACACACAACTGTCCACAGGATATCAATTTACGAATCATATTACTAACAAATATCTAGTTTAATCAAAACGAATATAAAACACACATTGTACCTATCTACTATTAAACCACACTTATGAAATTTGAGAACCCTGTCATACCACTGTTCATAATATACCAGTATAATAGACAAAACCTATTCGGTGTGGGCACATATTCTAAATTAATTTTTATACCTTCTATTTTGTAAGATAACAATGTACTACAGATATGAATTATTCATAAATATTATATTTTATAGTTAATTATTACCTTACATTGTTAAGATAAGTTCGTGTTTTTACACGTTAGCTAGGTAATAATTATATTTCATATAATATATATGTATGTTTAATTTTAGCAGTTAGACTGTTGTATGTAAAAATGTACGATCTACAAGACATTCAAATGCTTAAATTTAAAACACGAACAGATGTTATATAATAAACACAAATCGCGTGATATAAAAATACTGTTAATTCTCTTTAAGCCATTAAAAATAGTTAATTGCCATTCTATGTTGAGTTCAAAAGCGTTTATCTTTGAAAACATGACTTTCTCGGGTACTCGTAAACAACGGTAAGTTCGTCTGCTTGTCTGTTGTCGCGATACAGCGACGCGTAACCAGACCTTGCTAACATAAAGGTCGAATTAATTTACTACTAAATATATAATCACAGATAAGGGTAAACATTATACGATTAAGAACCGCGCTAAACATTATTTAAACATCGATAACATTTGGCAAACAATGCAAAATTATAAGCAATAATTGCAATTATTTAATCCATTTTAAAATGAATTTTGTATTATTTCTTATGAAAACACGATATTATAAAATTTGCAGAACAATACAAATTTGCTCAATATTCAATAGAATAAACAACGTTATAAAACAAATCTCATTTGGTATCTTTCTGAAGTAATAACCTTTGGATACTCCCACATCTCGGCTTAGTTTGCGTCTAGAATCTTATTAAGACGGAAACTTTTTCTTTTCAACAAATTGACTTCGCCGGCTTTAATACCTACCTATATTTCTTTTTTCTTGACTATTGTTCAGACCAAATGATATTTTCTAGGACTGCATCATAATGTAGTCAGACACCTGTTGTTAGCATGAAGTTTTAATTCACGAAATTTAGATAACATTTGTACACTATTTTCCTAAAAAAATTGTATTTACAAATAATTTTTTGATGCATAGACCTTAATTTACAAATATACTTGAATCCTTAGTGGAAACTAATAGTCGAGTAAATAGAGAATCGGAGCTTCATTTTCAGGGAACGTCTCTCGCCAACATTCAATTCGGAAAAAATCGAATCGAGTGTAAAATGTTTTTTGCGCCAAAGTAAAATTGAATGCGGTTCAGGAATCACGTTCATGGATTGTTACATCAGATGAAAACATTGTAGGCCGCGCCGACAACAGTCGACACCAATTGCTGTTGTTCCAAGTTCCACAGTTCCAGCTTTCAGCGATTTAAAGCTTTTACCCTCTCAACAAAAACGTTATTACTTATTTTCAAAGTTGCTTCTGTTTAAGCTTTGTTTAATGCAAAGATCGATTCAGAGTGGCTGAATCGGTTCTTTGGCTGAATTATTCATTTAAACTGAAACTGAACTCGAAATGTTTAAGAAACACTTCAACATTGCTCGATTTAAGACAATTATAAATTAATCATGTTAAATATTAATTTATATCAAAATTAAATATGTCTGTATGTTAATTATATATTTTAATAAGTTAAATAGTTTTCGTAAAGTATTGGACGTGTTTAAAATTATGAGCGTTCGCTATTCACGGTTGAATATAAAGCAACGTCGGTTCCTTTGCAGAAACTTTGCGGTCTGCCTTCGACCGCTACTCACTAAATAGTTCGGAACACTCGCCATTTAACTAAATAAAGGACACGTTTCGAAGACAAATGGAAATTTGTTAGGTACATACTGACTATTTATATACCGAATATTGGCTAGAAGAAAATTAAGTACGAATATTAATAGCATGCCGTATATATATATTCCTGTTGTCTGTATATTTTGAAATAATAATAATACATAAATAATTCTGTATACCTCAAGTTTAATTTTACATCAATATTGTATACCTATAACATAATTAGTGAATTATCTGTCTGATAATTTTAATTTAAATGCGTTTATACATTTACGCTCGAGATGAGAGATAAATCAAAGCAGAGATGATACTGTTTTACGATTCGGCGAAATACGCGATAACGAGGTTATCTATATGAGTTTTATTAGAATCATTTATTAAATGTGTGTTCATGGAAGCAGCCAGATCGATGTTTTATTGACTGTTAATTGGTGAATGCGGGCCGTGGAAATGTGTCATGGCTGGCATAGACAATAAACGTTTGTTGAATCAAGGTTGTATCCACAGATTATAATATAAAAAAGAGACTGAAATGTAAAAACTATAAATTTCATAGTATGTATGAAAAATAACATTACACCAAGAGACCCTTAAAATTACGTCTCCTGTAATGAATAAAGCAACATTCGCTATCAAGTTATATAAAACGACCAATACGCTTTTGGTTCCATCATCAGATCAGCTCCACTATGAAATAGTTAACTACGTATAATAAATAACATACTATATTAGCTATATGAAGTAATTAACTTTCAAATAGTATTACTTTTTGGAGAAAATAAAAACAATAAGGGATAATTTACAGATTACATCATAGACCTAGAATTATTTTGATTTTTTCTTTATATTACAGGGTTGCCAATGAGCGATTACCATCGCCCAAAGAAATCAGTAGGACCCAGGTTCCTGCAATCGCGTTACAGACCTTTCAAAAAGGAATGCGCTCGTTTCTTGAAAGTCTTGAAACTGAAATTCTGATTTAAATCTATTCTTTGTAAACTAAAGCGACACTACACTTCAGATGAAACCTGACTGCATACACTTCAATGCAAACGGTTTATTGTATCGGTAACAAATTGAGCTATTGTAGGAAATAGCATGAATTGCTTTTGATTGAACGTAGACGAAGCACTATCATTAGTCGATCAATTTGAATGTCACTAACGCAATACAAAGCTAAATTGTCTACTCGATCGTTAAATGGTGTAATAATATGTAGTGTGTATGTTTCTTAGTTTTAACAAAACTAAGAAACATACAAGTTGATTTGCCATTCGATCATTATTTCTTTGCTTGTTACATTAAATCTATATGAAATTGGTACTTATTTCAATAACGGTATAATTTAATTCGACTTTCCTTTATATAACGTTAATATGCTGTCCATTAAAAACTATTACCGTTAATATAAATAAATTTAAGCCGGCATCAGCATAATAATACAATATAAAATAACAACCTTGCCTTAAGCTATGGCGGCCACACAAAAACAGAATAAGAAATGCGGAACTGAAATTACTAATACGACAAATACCATATTGGTGAAGTATCCACTATTAACTGGCATCGCTCTTGCCATACTTATCTGATACTATTCGTATTCCTGCTGTCTCTCTAGCGTTCACGTTATAAATAAAGTAAGAGTGGCATTCATAATAATTTCTCGAAGGCCTTGTTAGTTTTTTTATCTGTTAAAGTTTATGGTTTAGCCATGATACGTTACCGCAAGAAACAAAGATAACAAAAGTTGTGCATTTGTCTACCATAATAATTTACATTTATTTTACAATTAAACAATCGGTCGTACGTCAATATCATATATTTTACACACTTATTTGCTTCACTTGTAAACAAATTTTATATACATACTAATTAATTCATTATAAAGCTGATGAGTTTGTTTGTTAAAACGCGCTAATCTTAGAACAGCTGGTCGGATTTGAAAAATTCTTTCAGTGTTAGATAGTACATTTATCGAGGAAGGCTATTGGCTATATTATTTTTTTTTTTTAAATAGGGATCTTTACTAAAAGTCCAATAATATAACTCAAGGTGTAAAAATACACACAAACGATGCCGCGAGCAGAAGCTAGTCTAAATTAAAACTGTCCCATGTTTGAAGTCATTTTCAACAGAAGAGCGGTTTTAGTAAACGAATTCCGTAAGTCGTGTCACGATATTTTTTATACGCACACATTATATTTTACCTTTCAATATTTGTAATTTTTAATTGAAAACTTATTGAAGCAGAGCATCACTAGTTGTCAACATGTGATCGCACCAAAATAAAGTTAAAATTCTGCCCACCTCCCGGCGCTCAGTCGCGGCACTTATATTGCGTCTTGAATTATACATAACACTACACCTCACTAGCTAATACGGTGTGGGAACTAAGCTTTACAAAAACTACACCTATTAACATCGCATTGCATTGTAAAAATACTTGTCCGTACGCTTTTTACCTAGTTTGACAAAATAGCGTCATTAGGAAACAGTGTGCGCTTGCAAACTCATTACTCGTTGGATATGTGTCTACAAATTACCAAAAGCATAGTGTTAATGTCTCATAGTGAATGAATAATTTACTTATTTCGAGTTGAATATATCAATATACTTTAAAAGTAAGTTTAAACTGTCTAAACTTCTGTTATAAAAAATACAGTTGAATTGAGAATGTCCTCCTGTTTTTGAAGTCGGTTGAAAAGAAAGATGTTAAAATTTCACGTATGTCTATGCCACATTAACTCCAAAACCGATAGGCCGATTTTAACAGTTTTTTGTTGACAAACTGATATGACTGAGATGATTCTTAACTTATAGGAATTTGACGATTTATCGTCTGAGGAAAATTAAGATGTTTTACTTTATCGTGTATTGTATTAACTATAGTATATAGTGTTGTTTATAGGATCTAGTGTTTATTAAAATATCTTGAAGCCTTATTGGTTAAACGCTTCAACTTGATATTTTATTAAAATTCGTATACCTGCGTATGCGTAGACGTATGTCTACAATAAAATAATTCTATTTAAAATCAACACGAAAATAGTTAAATTAAAAATAACCAGATGCAGATAATCTTCCTTTGAAGAACATAACTCTACGATACGGTTTACTGTACAGCTGTTCGAGGTTCATTAACACTGCTTATTTAGAAGAAACGATCTAAGAATATATTTATAGGAACATTTTTAAACATAATAAATGTTTATAAGTCGAATAAACATTTTTTATTACATGAATACGTTTTGGATACAGCGCATGGTACCATCTTGGATAACAATTAAAATTAGTCTTTAAAACATTATTTCAATGTCGTTTATATTCTAAAGAACTTACAATTACATTAATTTTAACATTGAGTAAGTAATCCATTTTTACAAGGCTCTTTTCAAAATCAACGAGCGACATATCACAACATTTTACGTCAACAAGGAAAATCATTTCCATGAAAAATATTTCATGTTTGAATTCTCACTTCCATACCACAAACCTGTACAAATATTGGAGTGAAGTAATAAAAAAAATCCAAAAATTGCTTACAACATTCATTATTGTTTTAGATTATCTACTACTTGAAACAAGATTTTAATATTATACTTACACATTTACAGAGCTTCAGGACTGAAAACGCATCAATTTTATGTATACCTGATGGTGATATAAAACTACGTCTATTTTATAACATTGGCTGTATCATAGTGAAAGTCCCATCGGAATCAGTCGAGCCGTATCGGCCGTTAGTCGGGAAATACTAAAACAAATTCTATAAATAGTGTCTCGTATAATAACCGTATATAATTCCAAATATAAGAGAAAAAATATAAAACTTTCCTGTTCAACACTTTATAATATAATAAAAAAAATATATATTACAACGTACCTACACAGCAAAGGTTATACGCACGTAGAGAAATCGAAAAATAACGAAATAAACCACCGCTCAATTCATTCTTTTGACGGTAAAACATTGCAAAAATTCACGTGAGTTATCATAAAAAGAACCCGTTGTTTACACAAAACGACACGCACGATTTGAATTATTTGTTTCACCCCGGCATTGTAATACAACAGTTGTATTTGAAAAGTTTTCGAGCTCCTTGTTCCCCTGATAAAATTAAGTTTGCAGATTGATATCTCGTTGTTAAATGAACACCTGCAACTCCTATAAATGAATAATTTACCTATTTCAAACAACTTGAAGAGACGAACGGCTGCGGAGAAATTTAATTAATTAGGGCGTCTGCTTTTGAACTGGTCTTACTTGATGTGTTAAGGTTTTACAAATACATTTTTCTTGGAATGTTTTAGTGTTGCTTGAATTTTATAAAATATGTGAAAGAAATGTAAAAAATCATTAACATAATATTGATATATGTGTTTATTAAATTCCATATAATTATCGTGATAATTAGGTCGTCTGTCGTCGCGTCAATTTCCGTGAGAAAATAACGGTCCACAAAGCGTCGACTTTGTTACAATGATGTGACCCAACAAAGCCTTGAGTTACTCGAAATAACGGAGCCAAATAAGCGATTCCAGTTGTGAAATGTTTTTAATAATCTAAATGAAATATTTTAAATTTTCTCTATTTTTCAAACCATTCAATTCATGGCAGTCAGCCATCTTGACATTTGAAAACTCGCATTGAACTTCCTATCCTTATATGGATTTTCATCATTGGTATTCACTGGAAAATGGAAGAATCAACTAGACGATTTATTAGTTCAGTATATTAAATTCAGACGGATATATTAATGTAATGTACTGATTGAGTTTATAGTTAAGTAAATCTAACACTACCTTACTAATATTATTAGAGAGAGAAGAAAACTGCATAAACGTCGTATTAGTTAAACGTTTATTAAATAACTAGCTTCTGCCAGAGGCTTCGCTCGCGTTCATTTCGATTTTTACACCTTGGGTTACATTATTGGACTTTTAGTAAGGATCCCTATTTTTTTTAAAACTTAATATCCTATAGCCTTCTTCGATAAATGTACTATCCAACACTGAAAGATTTTTTTTAAATCGGTCCAGCAGTTCCTAAGATTAGCGCGTTCAAAACAAACATACTCATCAGCTTTATAATATTTGTATTGATAATGTTCTTCTTGCTAAAAAATATTATTATATTTACTTCAGTTAGGTCTTGAGCGACGACATAAAACAGTTACAAAAAGTTGGTGCGGCATCAGATCGACATGGAATTTATTGGTTACCGCTACCCTGTCGTAGTTGCCGCCATACCATTTAAGGTTTACGCTTCTTTGAAGAGCCCCGTGAAGCGTCAAACATACCTCATTTGTCTTTATCTATACACCGCGTGTCAATCAAAAGCATTGTAATTTAGTTTTATTTAGAACTAGAAATTCCCGTGGTTATGCTAATGTAATAAAAGAAAAGATGTGATTTTGATAATGACGCAATAAGTAGTTGCGACTTTTTACTCTCAGGGATATAACATTATTCTACACACTGTTTTGTCGACAATAAAATAATCAGATAACAAAACAGTACTTCGTTTCACGAAACATTATATTAGCATTTCCAAACAAAATAACACCTGTTTCAATTGATCCAATTCATAAAAACATTTGCTGTTGATGTTAAAACTTACAACGTTAATATTTAAGTATTGCAAACATGTAATGCACAAAAACCTGCTTGCAAATTATATTTTGCATACGAGTACCATTGAAACACATAACACTCTCCTGATAAACAGATGGTAATAATTAAAACAAGATCATAAATAACCATTGTTAGTCTTAAAAGTAAACAAAAGTTGCAATACAGACGTAAACAAAGTCATAGGTGCAATCATTCCGTAACCCGTTCGACAAGAAGCAGTAAACAATATCGTTTCGCTGGTCCATCGTTTATTTAATTTTCTGTTTAGCAGCTCACTGTTAGTATGAGTAACACATCAATACTCATTTAGTGTCTTCTTACCTTTTAGTAGGTATGTTAGTTTAGTCATTTTTGTGGGCAAGAAGTGCCAACTTATTCACGGCAACTTTTAAAAAACACCTGTTGTGTGTGATCTATATACGCATACGCATCTACTACATTCACTAAAATAATTGTGCTTAAACGTTATGATTTTACAAAAATAGACACTTTTCTCAATAAAATTTTCTTTTCGGTTTAAAAAAATCTTTAAAAAAAGTTATCGGGAAAAATGAATACCCGTAAATTGTTGCAATAAAATAAAGAATCAAGGTAAATTTTAAAACTATATGTTTAATTATTAAATCGGCCGGGTTAAAAATATAAGGTAAATTGAAGCAACACTTTATATAGTCGATTCTTAGAATTAACTTTGGCTATAAATAATAGACGCACGTGCTGCATGAAATATAATCATAAATTAGGGGACTTCTAAAAATCGATAAATCGGGTGCGTTTAGCACTAGACGGCATGGCATCGGTAATTCAATCTGATCAAAAAGGGAGGTCGCTTATTGCTTGCCCTCAGCTACATTTCAACTCTCATTCACATTGGCCGGGTGGCCATGTCTTTAGCGTGACGACCGCCATCTCACATAAATAGTCCTGTACAAAATTAGGCCCCCGCTCTAATTAAGTTGAGTTACTCCAAAAATGTCCTGAATAATTCAAATACAATTCACGCCCTGAATATCCCACAATCAAAAATGAAGCTATAACAAAGTCTCATGATTATTTGCTTAACAATAATTGAAAAGTATACATAAAGACCTGAATGGTATACGATAATGACCTCTTTTATTCGTAATTTACCTTTTGAAGAAGACTTTTATTACGATAAAAATATGTACACTTTTGGGACAAGCGAGAACGGTCTCTCAGAAAATCCCCCATTTCCTTTTCTCACTGTCGATAACAGTATTTTCCGGCAGTGCGAAAGTGAGATATTTCATTACGATAAACTTTCAACCCGACTTCACGCCCGTTCCGTTACACCGAACAACCAATTTCTATCGATTGGTCGAAATATAGGAAGTTAAGTTACCTTGGCGAGAAGTACAACATGTAATATAGTTATAAGTATATTCTGATTTATGTAAAAATGTTTAAGGATACAACATCATGCAAATTACTAATGTTACACTAAGAATATAAACTACAACGATCGTCCCTAAAGTGTCCTCTTAACTTTCAATTTAATTTAAATATGTTAACAGTTATCAGGGAATTTAACATTCACTGAAGCTTTATTCCACCGTGTAGTTAAAATGTATATCGACCAATTGTTCGCAACTTATTTTCAAACGAACTTTCACAATATTTACATGGCAATTATAGGGGTTATCAAATCAAAAATGTCAATTATTACACTTTTTTTAACTTAATTATAAAACTGTAAAACGTCATCCTCTCACAATTATTTTTTAATTATATCCGTATATCTTTTGCTTTCGCTTAAAATAACATTAATATTATTAAATTGTAATATTGTTTTCATCTGCAATATCCGAACCAATCATTCAGTATTATTTTAAAACAAAGAGCCGAGCGACGGGCATTAATCAACAATGTTTGCTCAGCTTAACGAACGCAACCAGTGTTTGGTTCGATACTCACAAGATATGCCAAAACAAATGGCGAGAGGCTTTGTACATACTATATTTTCATGTACGTATATAATATTAGACAGTTCCAAATATATTCACTAACGATTATGAAACTATATTTAGAGCGTTATTTCCGTGTTACAGCTAAAGAAAGAAATTGGCTTTAGCATAATTACCATAGGTAGCAAAAGATGTTTTCAGATTTGCAAAGAAGCTTCATTGCTACTATCAATTATAAGCAATGAAAGTTTTAAAACAGAGGAAAAGTCTAAGCGTTGGTGCATGCAAAAAATAAAATGCTCTTGTTATTTCATTTCTAAAATTCAACAGTAATGGAGAGAAGGCATGTCAAAAGTTAGACGATAGTGCCATACACTTCTGTTGATGAATAAAAGCTTCAGTGTAGACTGGTCAAGTGAGTTCTGGATATTTGTAAAGGAGTAATCATCTTAGAACGTATAGAATGAGGTGCCAGAGCTAGTTGCTACTGGAATGCGCCTTTTAAAGAAACCTATTTACCATAAATGTGCAATTTGAATTCAACTATTAGAGCTAAAAATTCATTAAATGAAGTTCGTTAACCGAACATAAGCTAATTGAAAATCTAAACGTAACATACACACGAGAATATTAATTGCAAGGTCTTATGTTCATAATATGATTACTGGTAAATTTTATTGATATAATATTTCTTAATTAAATATCTTTTGATTCGGAAATTAGGTAGACAAGTTTTAAAGAAAAAATAAAAATGGTTTTTTTTATTACAATCCCTAATATCTATCTACCTTCTAACAGTCCATAGAATTATAGGACTAATTCAATCAACCCTTGCATTATGGCAACCCTCTTGAAATTCTGAGAAGATGATGGATAAAGATTTTCGACATCTGCTACCTCACTCACTATAGAAACTTAAATTGTAATTGTTTGTTATATTATATGTTTATGTGTCATAACTGCTTTATCCACCTTTGAATCAGCATCAGCATATACCTACTCATCAAATATTTTTTTTATTTGCATCAAAAATAATTTGGTAATAATTTCATTCTGGCTATCTGTAATTTGATTGATTATGTTACAACGTGAATTCGACATTTAATTTGATTCCATAAAATAACAATGACATACATAAATAAATTAACAACTTCCTCAAAACCTAATTTTCAACAAAGGGTTAAAAATACGTTGATTAAACCAAAAATATTTAACTTAGTAAAACCTTGAAGCGGCGTTAAAAAAATTCACCCCAAAAGCTGGCCTCTCCCAATCCAATTACCGACGCGGAACTCTGGAAATTCTAAACCGATTATAGAGAATTGAAAACATTAAGTACTCTACGAAGTCGTGGCTCCTTATGGGACATCGAGCCTTATTGCTGAAATCATTAGATGGTTTATAGTGCAGCAGAAAATCTGATTACAAAGTCATAGAATTTAGATCGAAATTATTTACGCAAAACTCTTATTTTGCGCAACTCGCGAAGAAAGTGCTGATTAGGAAAGTTTGATAAGTCGTTTCGGCAAACACCATTTCAGCGAATTATGTTGTTAGATTGCATTTTATTGGAAATTTTTTCCAACAAATTTCTGATTACGTTACCTAAAACAAGAATAATGCTAAGGTCAATAAAATAAAAGCTAATTTTATTGGGTAAATAACTACGTATTTATTACATTAATATACAAATTACTAAATTCATATAATTTGAAAACACCTTACGTCCTCGAAGCGTGAGTTTAAATCCTAATTATAATATTTATCTAACATCAAGGCACTTCGTTCGATAAGAGAAATAATGAACTTACATTCGAATAATAAACCGAGTTCACAAACGACTGATTGGCATTCCCTCTGTAGTTGTAGTACACATAGAAATAGTTCAACACCGTATCATTGATAACGTCATCCATCAAGATACTAAACGATACGGTTGCTATATTACGTATCAACTGGGTATTTTATATTTACCAACTCAATGAAATCACTTCTATGCATATTTCAATTTATTTAAATCGCATTTGGATTATTTACGAGAGGTAAAGATGAAACATCCGAGTATAAGAGATGAGATAATTTTGTTTTGTTATTCAATATGCAAAAAGCAACAGTGTGGACTGTGGAGGGTCTTGTTCGCAAGTCGGAACATGATATTTTTCTTAGAAATTAAGCAAGTCTTTGCCTGGATTATTATTAAAGAATTTAACGACATCTTTGTAACATAAGAATAGAACAATACAATACGGTATACAGATCAGAAAATGAATTAATCGGGCAACAGTAGGATTGGAATCCATTTTAGGTATATAATACTCATGAAATTTATATTTTTAATTCAGTCTATAAATTTCCGAAAACTCAAAATAATAAAAGGAAGTTTGTTTCACAACGTATAGAATTATTAACGACGTTAATGAATTCTTTTTAAGAAAAACGCTACTTCAAATATATTATATTTCTTGTCTTCGAAATATGAACAAATTAAACAAGACTTGTAACGTTTCTAGATGGTAAATAAGTATTATTTTTACTGTTGGCAACATTGAAAATATGCACGCCACCTCATCACCATAAACGCCCATACGGACGTAATGGCAGAGCAGACTCTGTTTTGTTTTTATTTTATTAAGACAAATGCAACGTTATCATTATTGTACTGGATCCTATTGTCTGATATTTTTGTGTATCCTATCGTTTTCTTTTTGGCTGCCCCTCCTGTATACATGTTTCGATGCGCATTAAATGTACCGATATTTAAACGGACATTTTAGCGTTGTATGATATCTATTATAATAGTCTTTTAAAAATATTGTAATACTTTAACCTTGGTTAACAGCACAATATTTGAGCAGCCTGTGCGATGATTTCGATATTTATGTTTATCCAAGATAGTCTGTGCAAAAGTTAATCTACGCCTGCACAGAACTCATACTAGACAAATCCAAATTTATTTTCTTTATTCTTAAAAATCTAGTAGTAACGTTAAAAAATAATGAACCCGCATAGCTTAACTATTTTATGACAAACACAAGCAGCAGCGTTTTAAAAACAAAATTATTTAATATAAGTTAACCAGTTACTAACTGTGAGTAATAATTTTGTTTTAGGAGCAGCGTCTCTCGGGTTTGATCACGTCAATTTTATATATAAGAGTATTTTATTGTTAATGATTAAATAAAAGTAGGTAAGTTATTTCTTACTACATTAGCTATTAGTGAACGTCCCGTTAAATTGGGCCCTTTTATAAGTTGTGATTTTATTACTAATAAATTATTTACATTTTTATGCAGAGAGAAAATAACTAATATTATGTATAAACAATACTACAAAGTACAAACACACAATTCAATTTTATTTATATACATACTACATGTGTATACAGGATTATATTTCTAAGACGTATAATGATTTCAAACAAGACGTAACACAAAGCGTCAAGGTTATTATTAAATATTTTAAAACTAAAAGTTTTACAAAGTGGTCGGTCTTCAATTTCGATCTTGAATTGAGTAAGGCCAATCTAGGTAGACTCTATTGTCTACTTATAAGCATTTTCAATGAAACATGATTTCATTTTACTTAGGAATGTATTGCAGCATTAGTTATTTATATCGCTATTACAAGACATTAGTAATATAATATATACACTATATTATGAAGGCTAGATAAACAATAGAAATTAAAAATGTTAAAGAACGTGTGCTCACGGCATATTCTATAACCAAAGGTACAAAATATGAAAAAGTCTTTCCCATTACAACAGGTCACAAGATGTCACATCATGTGAACGAGAAGTTTCAAATTTATTTTACTTCTTAAGAAAGACGACAATAATCACTAATGGTTTATTAATAATAAAATATTTAGATACAAACAGAAGCGCAGTAGCATTGAATATAATGGTTGTTCACATCATTGTGAGACCTATCTCTAAATATTCAATGGCTAAGCTGTCCAAGCTTTCAAACACACATTGTTAATGGTGACCAGACAAAACATTGCATTGTTACACAGTAGCGGGATGGCCGAAGACTCGGACAACCTCGTGACTCACGAACTAAGTTTAATCAGCCAGGAAAGACGCAAACGCCTATTTATTTGTCCAACATGACCTTTGCTGCAATATCGAAACTATAAGGCTTTAATATTTAACGTAGACTCTATTTCATTATTTATCTTACTCAAATTATATTAAGTTTCTTATGTATATTAACTTATAATTCGTAATTACAGGGCCTTTTAGGCACAGTGGCATATAGTCGTAACGTTTGTCAATATTATATTCGAAGCTAGGATTATGTAATAGTAAAATTGAAAAATTTACATTTCTAGAAGGAGATGTATCATCAATAATTTTCTGTCCATAAGTAATACCAATCATTTTTATATTATTTAGAAATATTATTGGCCCAGAGATGTTATAAAAGTCCTTGATAATCAAAGGCTTTTAGGTGAAGGTCACAAAGACAGGTAGGAATCGAGTAAGGCCGAAGCGGATGACGTCACTTCCTGGACTTCACGACGTATTGCTAAGGAATTCAAGACGATAAGTAGAGATGTAAAGTGTAGCTAATTCTTCACTTTATATCGTACTGAGTAATGGAATTTGGATTAGCATCTGTAAGGGAAACTATTGTTCGACGTTTGATAAGGAGTGCTTTTATATGTGTACCTACCTTAATATTACACTCATATATGAAATCATCCATAGTGATAATACAAAATTATATCTGCCCATTACCTTTTTACGCCTAACTGATGAACTTATGTAAACAAATTTGATATAGAAATATATTTGAGAGAGACCTTGGTGATGATCTCCTACCTGAAATCATCTCTTAAGAGTGTGAATATTTTACAGGGTTATTTTTCAATTAAGGGATATAAAATTAATTCTAATTATGTTTCTGATATGAATTGATACTTGCATAGCTTCCTGCTCTTTACATCCTAACCACTGATTATTTTTTTAAGTATCTATTTAAATACTATGGCGATTGATATATTCATTATTCTCCCCAGACGAAGTTACGGGCAAAGGCTGACATGTTTTATTTATGGCTATGTTAACTGACTACTCATATTCTATTAAAATCAATTGACTCTTGACATATAAGCTTATGATTTCAAGTTTGAAAATAATTAACTATTAAATTTTAACTAGTAACAGTGGAATATATCAGTGTTTATTAGTCTTCATAAACACGTAAATAGGCTGACTGCAGTTAAACGTGTTATGCGCCACCAGAGTTACCACTTGGCTTTTATTTCACTGCATCGCGATCGATCTAATTCTCTGTGCCAACAAGAAGAAGCGGTAACATTGAATATTTACCGCAGATTTATAATAATTAATATCACTTTATTTATTTCTTAATTTTACTTTAACGAACATTTTGACTTTTATTGTAATTTCAACTCACAGAAACATCAACTTATACACAGATTTAACTTATGAACTATTATTCTTTTCTCCACAAAAATTTTAATTCCTATAGTTAAACTTCAATAATATATCTCCAAATCTATAAGAATGTATAATTTCAGTAGATTACTTTATTTTACAAAATTGTAGGTATCTTATGAAACACCGCACTTATTCATATATCCTCTGTTAAAGCCAAAGCTTAGAATCGTCGACGCTTCCAATATGCAATAATGAAAAATTACTAATGTCTTATGTTAGTACAATCCTGCCGTTACCGGAGTACAGATAGACTGTTCAGTATGTCTGAGGAGCTAATGACAAGACCGCTAATATCTCCTTTGTCATTTCCAATCTTAACCCTAAACGAGCACACAATATTCTCAAGCTCAAGCCATATCAAGTGCGCTCCAGATAAATGGATCACGTTACTTGATTAACCGGCACGCATCCCTTTCCCCTCGTCACCCTTGGGAATATTTAAATGGGGCCTGAATATATCACACCACCCTCTAGAGGCAAACGAGCGAATAACCCTGTAGATTTGCTTACCTGCCCTTAGATCGAGAGTTTAAATGACTTTATCTTAATTAAACCCAAAAATAACCGTGAATAATGGTAATTAACAGGGACGAGTTACATGTATTGATACGCTTTTGAAGAAGCCTTAGTTAACCCCACATTGGGAGATCACGCCGTGATTAGGTGTTAAACCTATATTCATATAATGTTACTATACTTTTTATTGATATTCTTTTAAAAAATAGTAACAACTAAAACTAAACACACTTACTAGGTACTAATGGTGAAAACTAAGTATAGCTAGGTTGTGGCACGAAATACATTTTAATCGGTGTATAATTCATAGAAATCCATAGCTTTTTACAATATTAAGAAGCAAAGTTTTATTCGCAATTTAGTATATAGAACATATTGCCATCACGTGCAATTTGGAGCAACAATTTGTAGCAGACGTGCCACCCAAATCAACATGGCAATCACGCTCGGCGCCACATATACAGATAATGTATATTGAATATCAGCATTCAGAACATCGTCGGCACCTTCACGCGTATTGTTACACTCATTGATTTCTCACGGAACTCTGTAACATCAAAGAGATATCTTTATTGAATTCGCGAATCGCTCCCATAGAAATTATGAACAACATGTATTAATCCTGTAGAACCGTCTCCATGTGTAACAACGTAAGGTGGAAGTGTATTTTATCGCGGTTAAATAAATTATATGCTAATCTAAATACACTAGAAGACTGAGACGTGACGCGTCTTTCCCTTGTCCGAGATTATTGCCTTCCATCTGCTAAAACTTTAACATTATAATTTGTTCAATTCCCCTCCTCGTATCAGTTTTTCCATAAATACTCGGCGATTTGTGATATCGAGTATAACAAACGGATAAAAATTATTTTATAATAATAGACAAATCATTACATAAGATTACTACAACTTTAATAATTTTCTTAATAATCCTTACTACGAGTATACTAATAATAATTCTTTACAATTCAATTAACTCCAAAGTTTCACAAAATCTTGAATATCGTATATTATTGACATAATTTTTCTTATTCTATAATAGTCCGTCATTGACTTTGCTTGCGCATAAAATTTTCTTCGTGTATAAATAATATATTCAGCTGATTTAAAAAACCAAACCCTTTAAAATGGGATCAATATATCGGAACCCACTCTAGGTCAATGCAAACACACCGATCCACCCTACAAAATCAATTTCAGTGTCATTAACTTTTGCAATATAACTTATTCCATTACACATTGTTCATTACATTAATCATTTCTTATCTTTCCAATAATAATCTTTGTCTCACTATCTATTACTGGTATTTCAATAAGTGCAATATTGTTTTTTATCTTATTGATTAAGTACTGGCCATGACTATTTCTAATAGAAAATGTATTAATAAAGAACTCAACGTCTCTCTGTCGTTTAGATATTTTAACTTCATTTAAGTATACAAAGCTCATTGTTATTCAATCCAACAACAAAATATACTTTGTTAAACTAACACATGTATATTCAGTTTATTTCGTTCTTATTATCACATTAAAATTCATAGCAGCATAATACCGTAAATTTTAAGATACTGTAAAGCGCCCATTAATAACTCACCAAAAGCGTCTGTATCAAGCACCACGAGCTCATTCAAAATGTTAAGATGCAAAAAAACTAGAGCAATGAACTGAAGTCACGTAGTTTCCTCATCTATTCCCCTGGCACGTAGCAGCATCTAAACTACCGCTCATTGTCAATATTGGAGTATACTGAACCACTGGTAAAATCGCAAGATATTATCGGATATACGAGTAATGATTGATACATAGAAGACAATAAAGGTTTCTATGTTTAAAATAACCTAGAGGGGAAAATTTCTTCTAAGAATGGATTTCAAACTTTTGACAAATTAGTATTTTAAAGTTTAAAATGCATCAGTTATTTAGAAGAAAAATACAGGGATTTAATTCGAATGCACCTGGCAATGAAGAAAATCAATTATCAAAGGATTCAAATAAATTATTTAATGACGATAATTTAATTCATTTCAATGGCAGAGATAATTGACATGTCGAGAACATTTTATATTCATTGACATTTTTTATCGGAAGGCAAAATCGAGTTGCGAATGAATTAAATCGCCAACATCGGCTGAGTAATGGCTTCGAATGAACAGTTGTGTAGAACACACACGGTAAAGTGCAAGGATACGAAGTGCATCGCCGATAAACCGGAGATGAAAGCGACTGTTTATTTGATTTTCTTCGCCTCGTGCTGGCTGTATATTAGCAAAGTCGCCCATTTAACTTTGAAGGCTTGATTTATCATACCGTCCGTATGAAATATTTAGATATTTAGCATCACAAATTGTCGATGTAAGTATATAATGTATTTTAATTATAACAAACGAACACGAGTTTCCTTCGCTGGTAGGTGACGTTTCAGTATTTAAAACTTTTTAGACCAAAACCTTAACACGCATTGTATTAGCAACATAACCTTTCCGAAGAATTTATTCAAGACAAAATACCCCGACGGAATTCCAATATTTCGCCCATAGTTTATAGCTCAAAAACTAAATTTATAAAAAATATAACACAAAAGCGTCTTACCCTCGAGAAATCAAACCTGAGACCCCTAGGGCCAGCCTAACTTGAGGCTAGACCAATGGAGTACTCAAAAAGCATTACAGCTTGGTGCATATATTTTTCTCTTGTGTTACCTTAATTATACCATTATAGGTCACATAATCTTATTTCTTAAATATTTAGCATCTCCACTCGTACATTGAATATATTTTTACCTTAATAAAAATAATAATTTTAAGATAATATAAAAACGATGTTATTGTTTACTTTATCTGAGGCTAAGTTTTATCAGTGTTCCTGTATAAATGGCGTTTGAGAACTCTGATAAATGTTCTGGAATACTCAATCAACGAATATGCATGCTTCATTAATATTTTAACAAGGACGATAGTCATTGGGTTTGGCCTCAGTCGTCGACCTGGAATCAGTCTGTTGGTTTCGTAACAAAACATTTCAGCTCGTCCCATCGAACATTGTCGGATTACGTTTATAGACCATTTGTATGGGATCTGCTACGCTTAATGATTTCGGTCGCTTCTCGCTTAGGCAACTCTATTTCGAGACGCAGATAATAACTTTTTATTGGTGCCCATCGCTATTGTGAGTGTTAATAGTAGAAAAGTTCGTAATCACGACGCCCTTATGATTGAGTCTTTGTGTCTAGTTGAACTTTACAAATAAGCCCGCGTTTCATTTTACTATAATATTGATAATATCTACAAATGATTATTATTTAGATATAAACAGCTGGTAGTAATAAATCCTAATTTTGAATTTGTATAAAAAAGGCAACGGAGTCATATAAGTAAGTCTTAATATTGAATTTTTAAACAATAAAACACCAGCAAACCCATGTATGTGCTTTCGAAATCATTGTAATTTTGTAGATATACAATATAATACTTATTATATATGTATACAACTATACAATATAATATATTTATGCCAATTTATTTACAAATTCTAAACACGGATTCTAAATTGGATGTATATGTTAGTGTTGAGAACAAATATATCTGACTGAAATACAACCACAAAAACAATAATGTTTAATGTCAAATACAAATATGTATATATATATGTATAAAACCAATTTATATTCGCATGTGGATAAACGAAAACCGTATGTTAATACAGAAACAGGTTTACAATTATTATAATTATTATGCCTCTATTCAAATAGCCGATAGGTACCTATTTCGCATATTATAAGAAAATTTATAAGCTTCTGCGATATTCTTATTACTTACTCGTTGTGCATTTACGTGAGTACCTTAATATTAAATTTGTGTTATCACTGACCACGACCCCGTCACATTTTACAAGCGTTTCTTATCAAAAAGTAAACTATGAGTAGGTATCATTTGAAGACAAAATATAACAAATTGTTATTTGAAATCGTGCATACCGTTTATTTTTCTCATGCCGGCTCCAGACCTCTACCGAACCGCCAAAATCCTGTCCTCGGAGGGTCGCGCCAACAACAAAACACACACAGACTCAACACTTATGTTTTACACTGAACACTTAGTTTTAACTGCTTTATACTGAAAGCAAAGTAATAAACTACACTTAGAAAGAAACGTTAACTAACTTAAAATACATTTTTAAACAAGATAAGGAAGAAAACAGATGAATAGTTTATCATGCTACGATCTACACCCACGCAACCATGTTACGACGCGCGTCAACGCCGCGTGACTGCAGGCGTGTCGACGGCTGACACTTTGGCGCTGTAGCGTGGCGATTGCAACAAACCTCAAATTAAAATTATTTCAACTAATGACGCTAGATGGCGTTAAACAAAAATTAATATTACATGTTTACATGCCGCATTATCATTAAAAATAAAGCTTTTGATTGTTTTAATAATATTTTGTAATATTAAGACAAATGTTACAGCATATAGGTCATAATTAATTTCAATATCCTACACTTACCGTCTAACTTACTTTATTTACATTCAAATTTAAAGCCGACTAGACTTACCTTAAAACGCTGCACAAATATCACAACTCGTCAGTTTTTTACTATACACCTCGAATATCACTACACCATGGTAAATTAAAAGTCCTGGCCATCAAAACTAATATCACTGATTTAATATAGAAAATACTGGATATTCTGGCTTTTCGCGAACTAGAAAAGATAACTCTGTTTAAAAGAATTATATATCAAATAAATTTTTAAAAGCTTTTCGCATAGTAGAAAATATTTAATATACTGTTCACGGTAAGCAGCAAACGACAACACTATCCATCAACCCATTATCTACACGCCCTGAAGTTAGCAACGAGAGTCCACGTCAAAATATACCATAAATAAAACCGTACAACAGGGTGCACCACCCCATCCCCCTTATTCGATCCACGTCGGCGTAAACAGAAATGATACTTTGAATCGAAATTTGAAATTTCAAGAGTACGCGACGATTAAATCGATGCCGGCCGGCTTTAGCGTGCGTTAACGGACGACTATCGCATTCTTTGAGCTATGTCGTCGCCGGCACAAAGTTGAGGGGGCGGCACCTCTTATAAACCCGTACAATACGCTAAATCGTCTCCAACCCTCTGAAACTGCAGTCGCAACGTAAAAATCTTAACTATCTTCAAGTTGTTATAACAATACGGATTGTAAAAGGCATTAATACGGGGTTATTAATTATTTTTATAGACGATTTTTGAATAAAATTTAATAATATACTTAACGGACATTTAAATAAAACAATTTCTGTATATGATTTCTGAAACATATTAACTACTTATTAGTAATTGTTATATTTGACAACTATTACTTGCGCGAAGGTTTTTTGACATAGATAAGACGTGACGAAAAAGGAAAGCGACAATTTTTCCGCTTCATATCTTTCTGTACATTTCATTACTTCCGCTATGTGTGGACGAGGATCGGTTTGTTTCGGATAAGGTCGTGCAGACTCGTATTCTCTCGGTTTAGCCCGCCCGACTAATCGATAGTCAGGCATGCTACAAACTTGCTACGCTACGCTATATCTAGCTACTACGGATCTACAAACGGAGCGTACTACACTTATTATTACCTTTATTAAACTATTTGTTCGTAACGTCAGAAATGGAAAGTCAATCTTAAGTTCCTTTAATGTTGTATTGAAATTAATAGACAATTTTTAGAACAAAACAATATCTTACAGCATTCGATGAATGACTGATATAAAGAGAATAGTAAGTATATTATATTTCTTTAAATATATTCTTTTTTACGTCCTCTTGGAACTTCATAATAAAACTCATTAATTCCAATTTATCTTATAATATATAGAAAATATTTAAATGACTTATAATAACTCTAAAAATGTGTTTTAATAAAAAGGCTTATTTTTGGTTAATTGGCATAGACTGTAATGTAAAAATGATATGATTGTATATGAATAATTATCCTACATGGAAAGTATAAAATATGAATAAAGGTTAAAAATGGCTGGAAATTCGGCCCCTTATAATTCCATATAAAACTATTTTGCTTAAAATGTATATGCTTTCTTTTAATTAAATATGTATAATCTATAATTTAAAATTTTGTAAATAACATTGCATTCCCAAATATTCATAGTAGTTTCAACAAATTTATGATTTTGTAAATTTATCTTTAATACAGGTAATACCGATAGCAGCATTCTTTGAATCTGTGTGCCAGCCATTGAATCCCGAACTCGAGAAGTCCATATGTATGAGATTTCAGCCCCAGATTATGAGTAGATGTGCGCTTGTTAACTGCGCGATATCTTCTTCTATAATTGTAATTACATAATAAATCTTCTAATATTATATAATAAAAAATAATTGTTTTTGCCGACGACCATCGACCAGTTACTTAAAAATGTAACTGCTTGATGTCTGTACATAGAAGATGATTGAGAATAACTAATTATTGGGGGCCTTTATTAACATATTAGAAACCAAAACTATGATATTTGTAACTTTTGTTTGTTTGTCGGTTTGTTTGATTGTTTCTATAATCGCGCTAATCTCAGAAATGTCTGAACTGATTTGAATGTAGAAATTGAGTAAACTTAACTTAAAGTTTAATGTTTATCTTATTTTAATAGGTTGAGACATAAAAAAGTTATAGCCATCTAAAGAATTACGTTGAATCAGTGTTCGATAAATATCCATTCAATAATTGTTTAGGGACATTGGCTGAAAGTTGGTCAACGATATATTATGGCCTTCAATTATATATTATGAATAATTATTTACATTAAGAAAGATAAGAAGAAGTAGGCAGATTCGTTTAGTACAAATTTCGATGTATGTTGGCATTAGGATGAATTATAAGCAGTAGAATACAGTTTAAGTTCATCAAAGATGGGTTGTACACGAACTATAATAGACTAATTATAGTAACAATAACTATAGTAGACCTGTTTTTTACTTTTTTCTTTGTATTTAGAGGTTAATATCCGAAAGTTGTCATCGGACGTTTTTCGTGTTTAAATGTATTCTATGTTATTCTTTTATATTATATATAATAAATTATAGACAATAAAGTGACTGAAAAAGATTATGAAATACATCTAGAGTGGTTTACAAAATCGACATGATCGTAAACGAAGCCGCCGGAAAAGTTGTTTTAGTAACGTAATCTGAAATTAACTAGATCACTACGACACTGTGTTCATGCAAGAAAAGTGACGATTAGCAAATTAGTTTTTTTCACACAGTGCTAATGATGAAGTTCGAATGTTTCACTAAGTTCTTTTTTCGTGCTATAACTATTGTTAATTATGAATAATGTTAATAGTTTAGAGACATACTAAATCTGTTTAAAATTCTAAATGATAAACCGATTACTTACAGAGAAATTCAATTGTATGCTTTCGGTTGATGCTTTACTATTTTGTAGTAACTATTTCATACATTGGAACCGCGGTAATCCAACAAATATTTTCCAAAGTGATGGCAGACTATTAAAATTTTAGAATAGCCTATGACCACCTGTAGTTCGAAATTTTTCGAAAAAGAATATTTTCGATTACGATATATTTTAAATTAAGGTAATGATTCTATCTGAACTCCAAAACCTACTACGTATATATTTAGAATATATTTATGTGAAATTTAGAAAATGAAACATCACAATTGTTATAGAATTTACAAAAAAGAATAATGACACTTATAGACGTTAGAAAAAATCACATGATAACAAATTATATTAAAAGCATCAGTTTTTCGAAGGTTACTATGGATAATCAAAACCTATGAATTAAATAACATGAACCGAAAACGAAATGGCTGAATATTATTATTAATTATATATATTTTTTGTTTAATATTGCTAAAATGCGAGATTTGTCCCTCAAACTTCTTAAGAGTGAAAGTTCATTGTAGAATGTACGATTCTCTTCAGCCAAAACCAAGGGAAGTGCTATTGCGTCTTATCATGAACTATATTGTTGAAAATTTCTCGAAATAAATTTCATGTACAGTCCACAGCGACATCGAATTAGGTGGGGGCCGGATTAGGTAAACTGGTTTTAATAGGAGTGCATACATATTTAACCAAACTTTTCTCAATAACGATTGTAAAAAATATAAATCAAAATAACGTTCTTTTAAAATTCTGGAATTTTTATCGCATGTGTATAATATTATTTAAAATATGTAATTTATTTATTTTAAATTTTTGACGTATTTAAGAGACCGGCCATAGATTGTTAGTAATTTGTGTTACTAGTTTTAATCTGGCAACAAAAATTACCACTCAGAATTATTATCTGTTATGTTACAGTGACAAGTTGAAAAATACTTACTAGACGATGACTGACGTGATTGTATTGTATTGATCTACTAGGACTACCTGAAAATGTTATTTCATAGTTCACATTTATCTTAAGTTTTAAGTGGTCATGAAATCTAAATGATGCCCTGAACGTATATTCTGTACCGCTTTTGATTAATACTACTGCAGCCATGGACACCATAAATATGTTGTCGTGAGTATATAAAGTTATTGATTTTTATTATACGATATATATGTATAATATTTTTCTACTATTATAGGGGTGAAGATCTTGTAATGAAAGGTGTAACAAGATTGGAAGTGAATTTACCTGAACTTGGTATAAAAGACGTCGTTCCTAATGGTTCGTGGTTGGAGCAGAAACAGATTCAATCTGCTCTGGAAGCCAAAAAACACCTAATACAGGTGGAACGGATCGAAAAAAAGTAAAAATTTTAATAAATAATATATTCGTTTTAAATACTTTGGTATTTCAATATATAATGCTGATTATTAATGGTTTTTAGAGGATCTCTTAGTCAAGCAGTTTGGAATGAGGATCTTAATTTAGCTGAGGTGTTACATAAAGTTGGGGGATACTGGCAATTTCTAGGCCATAATGTAGGACGAATACTCTACTTGAATCCTGAAGAAGCACTTTTTTTGATGGAAATTGTAAGATTTAATATTTTAAGTATGTTCATTAATATGTTGGTTTTATTATTGGTTGGTCTTGTTTATTATTACTTATTATTACTTGTCTTGTTACTTATTATTACTATATTTCGCTAAAATTTTATTTTTTAATTTCAGAGCAGTCTGCAATTGAATTTTGGTGGAGTTAAAGTGTCCTTACAACAAGCATACACCTTACTCCTGAAAGGAGATATGACACTATTAAAATATAAAGTGTATGTGTCACTAAGTAGAGTTGGTTATAAAGTCTTTAGGCACAAAAAACTTGCAATATCTGATAATGACATCTCATCAAATAAAGGAAATGAAAGAAATGGTGATACATCTGATGCCTTACCTGTAAAACTTGAGAGCGTATGTGAAATTATGCAAATTAACAACTCAAGTGATAATTTAAATAAAGAGGAATTAAAATCGACATCATTATCACAAGTTCAGGATACAACAGCCATTGCAGTTGCAGAAACATCTAGTAATTATGAAAGAGAAAGTGAAGAAAAAGTTTTATACAATAACAATATAGAATCATATGAAACTGTTTATAAAAGTTATCACAAAAAAATTATAAAATTACAAAACAGAAAAATCAAACTGAGTATGAATAAACATTCAAATGATTCTTTCAGTAATATTCCAGATTTAATAGATAAACGCATAATAACTATTAAAGTACCAGAAGCTAAATATGTTCCAGCAAATTTGAATCTTAAAGAAACATACACTATTAACTTAAATAACATACCTAAAAAATGTGCTAGAACAAGTTCACAAACATACAGTTCCAGTGATGAAGCTAACGGTAACCACATAAAGCGGTTAAGAACTGAGTCAAACTGTACCGATAATTATAATTATAATGTAAGACAAAACAGGAGAAACACAGAACACTTTGAATATAGGCCAGAATTTTATGCTAGACATCATAATTTACATTATTATAATATCAATATGCTTTTTCAAAATACACTACATCAAGTGTACTTTCCATCACTGTTTCAAACTTTTGGACCACAAGTTTACCATAGACCTATTTATAATAACGTTCAATCGGCATGTCACAGTGGAAACAGACTACCAAATCACTCAAATGAAAGAAATCAAGACATGTTCCTACATAGAATAAAAGTGATGGCGTCAAAACTCAAAACTCTTGTTTCTAGAGGGAACCGTAATTTCGATAATATTCGATCATTACGATTTCTCATTAGCAGATACAATTTAAGATATAAAACCAATATAAGGCTTAGCCCTACTTTAGAAATTATAAGTGGAAGGGAAAACATTGTTGAAACAATAGAGCTGGACATAGATGATGAAGAACCACAAGCTAAAAGACACAAGTTGAATGACTCACTAGAAGATAATCTGAATGCTGTGAAGAAAACTGCATTAGAATTGAAGGCCATGGAAATGGAAGGAAATGCCACAGCCAGACACAGGCGGTCGTTATCTAAATTACTAAAAACTTTCAATAATTGCTACAATGTTGATTATTATTTCAATGCTGATTATGAAGTAATAAATCGGAGACATATTACTCTTGATTCTTCATCCGACACGGATTGCGCAGGTGAAAAACCTATCGAACATGGTGTATTAAAACAAAAAAAGGGTAAAAAGTTAAGAAATCCTTTTAACATTCTGAAGCGTCTTTCAGAAAAACAAGATGATATATCATGTTCAAGTGAGGAAAGTTTTATAGCAGAAGCAATAGATGAAACACGCAATGCATGTGTAAAAGATACTGTAACCGAAAATTGGCTACCAAATGCAGGTGACTTTGCACAAATTGAAGTACCCAAAAAGAATATCAGTGATCCCTTATTTGATATGAAAAAATCAAACTTACTTTACGATTTTATGAAATTTAAACCGCAGTCATACAATAGTTGGTGTGAATCAAAGATAGCGTTTCTAAAAAGTCTCAAAGAATCAATTACCGAATTTCACCATGAAATTTCAACATTTGAAAGAAATTATGATAAAGACTGTCTAGTAACTCCTGCTGATTGTGTCAACATGGAGACAGTACTGCAAAAATTAAGAATAATTAAAACAAATACTGATATCAGTAATGAATCCACCCTAAATATTGATTTTGATGTTTACAATAGAGATGTGGAGAATTTCAGAAAAAAGAATCCACCAAAACCACACTTTAGAGTTGTATGTTTGGAGTAAGTATTTTTTATGGATTTGTGCATTAAAAGGTTTACCTTATTGTCGCCATTTTATGTAATTTTGCGATGTACCTAATAATTTAATTTAATTTTCCACAATTTCAGCGAATCTTCGATGCTACCTTCGATTTCAGAACTTGAAGCTTTGCGCTCGCAATGTGATGACGATATACCACTTGTCTTTGCTTTAGTAAGTGTCAGCTCCATCTCTTACTTACAAATTAAACCGATGGAGACACCACTGTATAAGCCAACAAACACTTTCTAATAATATTGAATTCATTATATTTCTATCAATATACGATAGGAAAATTTAAAAAAAAAATACTGCCGTAAAAAAATTCGTTTTGCTCGACTTTGTGCAAATTAATACGTATAATAAAAAAAACTTTTATCTAAAATGAGAAATAAAAGTTATCGGTTGAGCGATAGCTGATTTTTAGAATCAAATCAAATGTATGCGATGATCAAATAAATAAAAATTTGCTGTAAATGATAGTAATATGTGTCTATATATACAATTTCAATCGCCTACATTAAGTAAGTCGTTAAATTATGTAAATGTCAGAAGTAATACAAAGGTTCCATTCACTTAAAATGATAGTAGATTAATGTAATTATAGCTACCGTCACTTTTCGCCATCAATTAGCATGTCATTCCGCATAATATATAAATATGTGCGTTTGTAAATAAGACTAATTTTCTTTATAGTTCCATAGATACCCAATCAAAATTAAACTTAGTAGCGATGTAACTCAGAACTGTAGTCTAAACTCTAGCATGATTAGTCATAGAAGGTAGTACGAGAACTTCTTGATGTTAATAGAGTTAAGTATCTTTTAATATTACCTTTCTATGCGATGATCACATAAATAAAAATTTGGTGTAAGTAACATGTCTATATACAATTTCAATCGCTTAAATGAAATGAATCGTAAAATTATGAAAATATAGAAATAATCCAAAGGATCCATTCGCTTAAAATGCTAGTCAAATAATCTAATTACAGCTGCCGTCACTTTTCGCCTTCAATTGGCATGTCTTTCCGTGTAATATAAAAATTTTAATTATACTAACTTCGACTAACTTTAATTATAGATCCGTAAATATCCAATCAAAATTAAATTGGGTTGCGATATAACTCAGAATTGTCTAAACTCTAGATTGAATAGTCATATAATGTTGTATTTCTTGATGTTAATAATGTTATGTATCCTTTAATATTACCTATCTATGCGCTGATCAAATTAATAAAAACTTGGTGTATGTAATATTGTCTATATACAATTTAAATCGCTTAAATTAAGTTTGTCGTAAAATTATTAAAATGTCAGAAATAATTCAAAGGTTCCATTCACTTAAAATGCTAGTAGAATAATCTAATTACAGATGTCACTTTTCCCTTTCAATTAGCATGTCTTTCCGCATAATATAAAAATATGTATGTATTTCCAGATAAGACTAATTTTATTTATAGTTCTATAAATACATTATGAAAATTAAAACTATTGCGATGTAACTCAGAACTGTCTAAACTCTAGAATGACTAGTGATATAATGTTAATACACTTATGTATCTTTTAATATTAAATTTCCATGTATAAATGTGACCTTCAAATAAATGAGTTCAAAAGTTAATTTATTATTTCATTATAGTCAATGATAAAAATAGGAATCTAGCAATAATAGGTATACCTCAGCGATATGGTATGTATCATTAAATTATGCTGCACGCTGACACCATGTATTTTAATCGCTGACAAAGAAAGAGTAGTGTTATAAATTTAAAGTTTGTCTGTGACAGTATATATACTCTAGACGCTTCTCAGCTTTACTTTTTGGACTAAGTTTTTTGCTCAAAAATCTAAGAATAATAACACGAGGAAATAAAAAAAAATACATTTTAAATAAGAGCCATCAATACTTACCTACCTTATATTATAAGAAATACCTTACGAAATCGAATTATAAAAGTAATGAAAATCATTTATATATTAATTATTTATTAATATCAAGCCTTTCAGTTTCACAATACTTATTCTTAGTGACCTTTTCTAAACGTATTCGTTTTTATACACAACCATTTGTTTCTAACCTAATCGCCTTATATTAAAACAATAGTACTATACGTATATTTCATAATACTATTTTATTATTTAAAGTGTGCATTATTTATACGGGGTACGTAGGAACTTTGTAATAAAATGTAACAAAATAGGAACTAGTGTTTCGATTTGGAGAAAAATAATACAGTATTCATCGAATCAGAGAAGAAATCTTGAATCGAAGTTCCTTATGAAATGAAGGCGCCTGTCACTCAGATGGTCTAATATCGAAATATATAATTCATATATATTATCTTATATTGATCTACGTAATTATAACAATATTAAGTCATTGATATTTCGGAATAGGTGGACGTAATTATTTACCAAAACACGTTACAATTTGGTAACTTTTAAAAGAAATAACAAACGTAAACACAGAAAGCTATAAAAAATATTTTAACTTCCTAAAGTAACTACTGCAGGTGATTATTTAGGCCTCGTTGCCTTTTAAATATTTTACAAAAAGTTATTTATTCTGGAATGCCTCTGTGAACTGTTCCAAAAATACCGAAAAGCTTTATTACAATTTTTAAACGGGTGAATGCTAATTAATTTCTTTTACAATATTGTTTAGAGTAATTTGCTATAAGAAATAGTTTATGATAATTTCAGTTTCCGAAATTTGCTAAAATGATTTGGGATGGCTAAAGATGGCTTTTGAAAAAATTATTTAAAATTTTGTAACATGAGAACGTGATTTATATAAACTCATAAAGAATATCTGCCTAAGTCTAAGGATTAATGAAATACTATATAAATACTACACGAATCCCAGTCAAAAGCAAATACGGACGTCTATATGCTTCTAATTATATATAGGTACTAGATAAGGTAAAATGTAAACTATACTGACTAAAACTGAAATGCTATAAAATATATTTAGTATACAATAGATAAAGTATACCTACACTTTCGTAAAGTATGATCATCATTATCGCAGAGTCTAAGAATTGATTCGATTTTTTTTACGTCATATACAAGCAGGCTCAAATAATACTCAATTACAGAACTTCATTAACTTTTCAGTATTTGGTTCGTGCCTCGAAGATAATGTCGTTGTATGTTCACCTGTTACGTAAGAAATTTTCATGCGTTCTTTAAATAAAGTAACAACTACGAGATCTAATAGCATGTATCATTAAGTATAAGATTTTTAAGATATGATTTTAATTTTAGTACTACAATAATGTCCTTTTTAAGGCCATCTAAAATTAATACCGGAGAGTTGATAAAACTTGGCATTATGTGGTTTATAGAATTCTTTGAGACGTTCCATGACAGTTTTATTTATACGCGGGTGATTCCTTCCTTTAGTTTTCCCTAAGCAGTGAGGAATCGGCTTAGTTTCCGATTTTAAAAGACATGGAAAGCCCTTTGTAGAATTGAAGTAAAAGTGTTTATCCGTAATAACACGCTTGAGTCCAAGGAAATCCTGGAAATAAATATATCATATTACAAATTTATTAATAATCCATTTAAGTTCCATTCGTGGAATAAGATAAATGTAAAAGTCGTGAAGTGCTATGCGCGTTTCGATTTCTGTTTATGAATTTCCAAATATGTACTCAAAATAAAAATATAATAAGGCCTTAAGGTTGGCGACGCGTCTTCTAGAACTACTGATCTTGGAGGTGTCCATGGGCGACATAAATTGCTCAATATAAGTGAACTGTATGCTCGTTTGCCTTCCTATCGCATAAAAAAAAAAAAACGTTACTTCCGATTATATCATAAAAACAAAATGTATAGTAAACATTACACTTTTAAAAATATATCTCTGAATTATAATTATAATAAATATATATTTGAGAAAGAAAAAATCTAGCACATAATATCTCTCATATTAGCCTCTGGTGGTTTTCGTGCAGCAAAAAATGCATGGATTAAAAATCATGACTATTCTTTTAGATTTTGGAACATTTGACTTACCTGTACTCTAGCCATCTCCGCAGCTGGGTCAGCGACAAGTCTTTCTCCGTTTATGAGCAGAAGTCTCGACTTAGAAAACCTACGCAACCACCTACGGTATGGCCGCACGTAAATACCCAGCCTTACTGGGGGCCACGATGCATCTATTGACCACGAACCGCCCCATTGCACTGAGCTGTTGACTTGGACAAATTCTTCAAATCGTTGTAATCCAGGACGTTTACTGTAATGATATTGTAGAATGATATACGCCTATCTACTGTTTAATAATTATATATTAATTTTAATAATATTATTGTTTAATTTTACTTGATTTAATATTATTAAATAGTATTTTTTCAAGACTCATTTTAATTTATCTTTTTGAAATTTATTAGAATCAATTTTCTTCAGAGATAACAGAAGAATTCGTCGAATATAATTTTGAAATAGCATACTTAAAGGTTCTCAGCACCTGGCGGACTGTGTGTAGTCACTTATAGCTCTGGTAACCGGGTCCCGCACAACGGCCATCAACTTTACAGAAGGATTCATAGAAAACACACGTTTAGGGGCAGATTTTGTTACCCAGTACGATGGCGTTTTTTCCATAGTGATCTGTCCTTCGAGAGTCGGTGGCATTTTATCTCTAAAACAAGTATGCTTTAAAAAATATTCTTATTTTCTTCACGATCATCACAGTGGAACTTTTTATACCTATACCATTCAAATCCTTTGTGATAATATTTATCAAAGAAATGGACTTCAGAGCCTGCAGCTCTCACGTCAGGATGGAGCCTAAAATGTTAAAAATTAATATTTAAGCGGTAGATTGTAATTTATGAAGCTTTGATTAACTTACCTTAAAAATTCCAGTAAAGCTCTTGTGCCACATTTTTTTACTCCTATAATAAGAGCGTCTGGTAGTTTTTTGGTAGGAGTGAGGTTACTTTTATGTAGTCTCCGATACTCATAATCATCTTCGAAATTTAAACCCAAAAAGGAAGCCAATCGCAGAACCGAATTCTTGTAATTTGAAATGTGTGTCCAGGCAAATTTAATATGAGACTAAAAATAACTAAGTAATTATTTATAAATATTTAAATTATGCATATCTAGTAAAGTATAATACGAACCATGTGATTATCAACTAAAGAGGTATTCAAAACATATAATAAATATAACAGAAATAATAATATGAAATAAATAAACGTAGTTCGTTTCGAAGAAACTGTTATCCATCGCATTGCTACTTTTCGAAGGCATTTGTAACACTTTTTTATTATTAAATTATTTTAAATTAAATACATATATATATATATATACAATCATTTTTAAATAGTAATATTTTAACACAGCTTGCTTTGACAATTTTTGCTATTAATAAAACATAACTCGCACCCCGCAATGCGAAACATTGGGTTGAATAATGCGCAGTCGCGAATTATGTTATGAATGAAAATGAAATAATCTTTTTTGTGAATGATCCAAATTTTCAAAGTATTGTCAATTTTTTATACTTCTTGGCAAAGAAAAATCAAGAATCTTTTTATCAATTGTAAATACTTTTAAACTAAATTCCTACGCTGAGTGGCGCGAAAGTTATGATGAAAAATATTCTAAAGATGAATTGTAATGTCTATGATTTTTACTTTTGCCTAGAATTTTTACTTATTACATTAATGTGTAATAAAATAGAACAGTATAAATTATTTAATGAAAATAATAACAAAGAGTTACGTTATTCAAACCTTCTATACAAGTAAATATGTTTAAATATAAGTATCCGATTGTTATCTCAATTAGCGTCGCTGCCAATATTGAGAATATACTGACAGTTAACAACGGGTTGACAGCAGACATAAGACATTCGACAAAGGAATTTGTTTGTGTTGAACTTTGAAGCTGTGAAATAATTTATAATGACAGTCCAGCAACTTAACTCGAATATTTCTGACGACTCAGATGATATGGTTAGCTTACCATCGGAGGAAGAGCTCTATAGACGGAAATATCAATTACTACTTGAACGATGTGAAGTGTTGCAACAAGATAATGAACGAATAGTGAATAGGTTTGCATTTTCTGCTCATAACCTTTGTAATATTGATATACAAATGTTAAGAATTGTTATACCTTTTTAGAATACACGAGGTAAAGAAAATATCTAAGCGATATAAGAAGGACATAAAGTTGTTAGTCGAACGTTTAGATAAACATGGCGATTCATTTAGAACCGCATCTATTGAAACTGATATTAAAGCCGAAGTCATTACTTCTGCAGTAAAGGCCAATAAACCACAAACGCCTATACGGCAAGTAGAAAAACAAAATGCAACTGGAGGCAAAAAGGCAGCACCCAAAAGAAAAAGTAAAGCAGACAAGGTACATTTCTCAATTACAATGTTAGTGAATTATTTTTTCCAATTCACAAATAGGACCTTTTCTCTAATATAAAACCTCAATATTAATTATACTATATATATTTAAAAATATTGTCTTATTATGAATATGCTGTTGTTTGAAGTAATAAATAATTCTTCCACAGCCAGAAAAAGATCCAAATGCCCCAAAGAAACCTTGTAATGCTTTCTTTCAATTTTGTCAAGAACAAAGGCCTGTAGTTGTAGCGGAAACCACAACTGAGATGGGTTCAGAGCCTTCTAAACAAGAAGTTACTCGACAATTAGCTTCAAGGTGGAGAGCTCTAACAAATGACGAGAAAAGAGTAAATATTTTATTTATTTAATTATAAATCTTTTTAAACTCAAACATTTCAATAAAAATATGAACAGGGCTTAATATATTAGCTTTAGCTTCTGTTAATTTCATATGATCACTAATGCAATTTTTATAGGGAATTTCTATCTCAAAGCAATGTTTTTCTTTAACATTTAAATTCTGTTGATCTTGCCAAGTTACTAATTGAATTTTACAGAATGAAGTATGTGTTTTACAGATATATGTTGCAATGTTTGAAAGATCAAAGGAAAAATATGCAGAGGAAATGTCAGCATACATTAAAAAGGAACAATAAGTAGTTATGGACATTAGCAATTATTCCCCTTGTGATCTTAAGCTTTAAGTTATTATTTAATATAACTTTGATTTACACATTTTATCACCTAAAACCAAGAAAAGACTGCAAACTTGTATTTATAATTTATATGCAATATGAATTCATAAGTCTGTCGTCATTTACAGATTAAGTAGGTAATAATAAAAGTGTTATTATTAAATTTTATTTTTCAATGTAGTTAAGATTATGTGTAAACTCTTTCACTGAAGTGGTATGTCCAATAATACTACATTATTAAAAATAAACAAAAACAATCTTTATTTTTATAGAATATTAATAATATAACAAAATAATTCTTGTGGCCATGATTATATTCAACCTTTAAAATTATCCTTTTCTAAGCGAATTGCTCTCATAGTTTCAACAGGGTCAGACTTCTTCACATGATCCATAACTGATTGCTCCATAACCCTCATGAATGGATTGTATTGTTTTTCTTCCAGTATAGTAGATGGTACCTAAAATCAATTAGTATTAGATTACTCTACTAATTAGTATAAAATATATAATTAGGAGTAAAATATTTAAAAAAATTGAGTCTTAAAATAACATTATTTATATCCTCATTGAAGCAATATCTAGATAATTGGATGTTAGTAATGACAACTAGGTTAAAACTAAAAGTACTCAGGGGTGGGCTGGTTTCAAATCAGTATAACAATTGTTCAGATTAGCTCTGAACAAGGACAGGTTCCAGAGTTTGACGACTGACCTTCAGTAATCAGAGAGGCACCGGAA
>JAOSYY010000010.1:3764107-3787944 GCA_025727935.1 Hebomoia glaucippe
TCATAAACAAACATTAGTATGGACTAGAAAATATATTTACTGTTGGTTTTCCTTCTTCCCTTTTTTGTTGAGACCAAGAAATTTTACTTTTAACATATTCATTGTCCGGTTCTACATATGCAGCAAATTTCAAATTTTGTAGTGAGTATTCATGGCCACAAAATACTTTAGTTTGTTCTGGAAGATTTCCTAGAATATCTATTAAAGCTTTGTGCATTTGTTCTGCTGTGCCTTCGAAGAATCTGCCACACCCCCCCAAGAATAGTGTGTCACCTACAAAAAGTGATACAAATTGGAATGATAACACTGAAATTGACATGTCAAATTGTCAATCTACTTTTTTTATTCCAATAAGTTCATATCTCAGTGCTTCATGGGCAAACGAAAAAAGATTATATGAGAATAATTCTTCAGTTATTATTTTACCTGTAAAAACAGCAGAATCGCTGCCTTCTTCGGGAGTACTCACAAAATAACAAATATGTCCTGATGTATGGCATGGCGTAAAAAGGCACAGGACATTTAAGTTGCCAATGTTGAATTGAGTGTTATGTTCCACCTTGTGAGAAAGTGCACCAATGCGATCATCGCCTCCATAGACATGTAAATTGGGATACATTTTCACCAAGTCTGTATTACCACCAGCATGGTCCCTGAAATATACATAAGTGATATCAATTAACTGATAAGATACTCTTTACAATTTTGCTTGAGAACAAAAGTTACAAAAAATAAATGACTCCATTATTTTGACCATAGAAATTGAATACTTAATTCATTATATTTATTTACTTTATCAATCTGTTGTTTTCAAGGTCAGAATATACTCTTTGTGAATTAATTAAGCTATTATCTTATAGAGGAATGTTTAAAATTAGGCTAAAAATAGAAGAAAATAGAGTACCAGTGATGATGAGTTGTAAGAACTTTTGTTAACTTCACTCCTTGGTCCTGAACTGCCTTTAAAACTGTGTTGGGTTCAACTGGATCCACTATAGCAGCCTCTTTAGTAGTCTTATCAACTATAAGATACATGTAATTATCCTTTAGTGCAGGGAGGATTTTGACATCCATATTTATAAAGTGGTGTTGTTCTTGAGTACTGTGACTATTACGCTGATTCCAGACTAATGCTGAAACGGTTATAAAGTTTATAAAATAATATAGCCATTATTTATTTATGAAGTAAAATTTTACTTACCCTGAAAATAAAGTCTTGTAATTCGTTGTGAGAGCCCGTACGGCAATGAATTTACGACTCTAGCGAGCATTGAACAAGGAAATAAAAATTATGAAAATAATGCTTGACAAGATATTCTGTAGATATTTAAAAAAGTAAGTATTTTTAAATAAGTGATTGTTCTGGCTGTACCTAATCTAGTGTTCACAGAATATGATGAAACAGAGGAATATACAATTCTTGATTAATGATATTTTTTTGATATCTGATTACCGAACTATAAACTTTAGGAAAATTAATAAACTAAATATTATTCCTAATTTTCAATGACAGCTATTTGGCGACAAATCATAGATGACTGATCGAAGGAAATACTTTCTTCTTTTATCAATGCGTACCTTACGTGACTGTGACAAATAATGTCAATGTCAAATACATGTGGAATATCGAATTCGATACCGTGTTTTTACTTTAAAGAGGTTGTTTTGGTTCGAAAATGTTAAAAATTGAATAACATTACTTTTTAAAAACCAATAAACGACACCATGAAAAGCAAGCCCGTTAAACATAAAACTACAAACACATTTCGTGTAAGTATAAAAATTTGAATATAATTTTCTACCTTAAATTATAACCACAGTTTTTAAATGTAAGGTTAATAAATCTAGTTATAATAGTATAATTATAATTATTGTAAAATTTACATTTTGTTTTATATTTATGGGTTTATCAATTATAAAACTAATAGTTGAATTATTAAACACTCACACCACTATTATTTATATGACCACTGACTATTATGTGCGTTTTACGAAAATTGCTGATATCATATTCTATGATTCCAGTTTGTACCATTTGCTGAACGAATTAACTCAATTGATATTCGTCATGCAGCGCTATATCATATCGAACACAGCTATGCCAACCAACCTGGAGAAAATGATACACATTTCCATTTGGCTATTCAGAAGTGGCATGCACTTAATTTAACCGAGAATTTTAAGAAATTTAAGAAAGAAGTATTTGGTATTGTGACTGTGCCACAGTTGATTCACAAGAAGGATGAGGTTTTGGACCTTTTAGAAAAATATTTAAATTTAGAAGACCAGCTATGTCTTCAACCTTTGTTAGAGTTAGTCTCATTTTTAATAATTATTATTTAACTTACTAGATGTTCTTTATTGTATATTGGATACTCTATTTTCAGAATTCTTGTATCAGTGGCAAAGGATTTAAGAAGTGATTTCTATCTGCATTTTCCAAAATTTTTTGATATTCTCATAAAACTATTGGATACTAAGGATGCTGAGAGGCTTGAGTGGACACTTATTTGCTTAGCATTTTTGTTTAAAATATTAAAACCATATTTAAAAAAAGATATTAGTGTTGTTGTACATAGAATCATCCCTCTACTGAGTGATTCTAAACCACAGTACATAAACAATTTTGCAGCAGAAAGTTTTGCATTTGTGGCTCGGGATATAAGAGATAAGAAAAAATTTATAGAATCTATACTAAATTATTTGAAGAGTAATGAAGATGTAAGTATTTAGTAAGAGGTTAGATTAAGTAAACTAATGATACAGGACTTTGAACATCTTTTTGTCACAGTCACATTATTGCATATAATGTAATGTCACACAAGATTATTCATAATATGTATTAAAGAGATGTCATTTGCTAATAATGGCTTATAGATTGTTTACTTAATTTTTTATTTCTAGGCAATTGCGGGTTGTGGCCACCTGATATTTGAAATTATAAGAGGTGTAGGTAATAAGTTTCATAGCTGTATTGAAACATTTTTACCACTGTTATTGCAACAATTGAAGGAAAATAAAGAAAATCAGAATGTTTTATTTAAGCTTCTAACACAGACTATAGAGGACAGTTTACAAGTGATCTCACATAAAGAATTCACATTCTTCTGGGATAATATGGTTAAATACACAGAAGAGATATCACAAGATGCTGGAAATGAAGGCTTAGAATATATACTAAGGTTATCTGGACAAGTGATAGAACATAATAATGGAAAATATTTACTAAATCCACAGCAGTATACAGTGATGTTAGTAAAGGTTATTTGTGAACAATCTTCTGAAACTGTCCTTGAAGTATGTGCAACAATAGGTGCACTATTACTTCTTTCAACAAGCATCACTCTATCACAAGAACATGCTGGAATTATAATCAAAGTATTACTGCCATTGCCATTCCCAAAAATTCTTATAAACTTTGTCCAGAACATAATAAATTACTCTCAATTTGATATGCACATTCTGCCTCACTATTTAGATTTTGTTATTAATTCAGAGTTTGATTTTGAGGCCATGACAACATTATCTAAAATCTGCCTTAAAAAGTCTCCATTGTCAATTAATGGTTTAAAGCTTTTTGAATGGGTGAAATATCCCCTTAATTTTGGTAAAGGTTTGCAGTTTGTTATGGAACATATTAGTAGTATTTTGAGTGATGATTTAGAGAATATTGTAGAAAATCCCTCAAAATTGATGAATGTATTATTCTGTATGCCTCATATTGAAAAACTTGATGTTGATGTCTGCATTGAAATGCTTAGCAGTCTTATATCTAAGCTATTGAGCACTTTATCTATGTATAATTTGGAACAAAGGAGTGAAAATAAATTACACTGTAATAATACAGCATTATCTATTTGTAGTAGAAAAGTATTATTTATATTAGCACAAACATTAGAATGTGCTATACACATATCCAGCTGTAAAAGGATTAAAGAAATCTGTAACATTGATGTTTTGTTACCTAATATTGTGCCTTGTGCAGCTGACCCTAACTATTTAGGTGCATTACATTTACTGGATTTATATCTTACAGCATTTGAATGTGAAAACAAGTTAACATACCCATTTTTATCATTGATTGATTCCTATCTAAGGTGTAATATTTCTTCGCCTTTTCATATTGTAAGTATATTGATAAATTGTTGATGTCTTGTAAGTTATTATTAAATAATAATAGTATTTATTTTTTGCAGGTCAGGTTATTGACTACTCACATTTACAAGCTATTTGAAAATCTTGAAGAATTTAATAAAAATGCACAAGTGGGTGTAGATGTTGAAAGATTTTCAATATTCAGTAAATGTTATTCAGTGGAGTCCATTACCCCTTCTATTCAAGAATATAGGACCCAGATTGCTACTCTACAAAAAATGTCTTTTAATACAGCTCAATATGAGCTTACGAAGGGAACTGATTTCCATTTATTTTCTTTAAATTATATGTTAGGTATTTTGTATGCAAACTTTAAACTACTTTGGGAACCACTTACCGAGTTCATAGCGGGGTTTGGTAATGCTTTGACGAATGATGAATTTTGGCCTGTGTTCTATAATGCTTTAGAAAATTCTTTTATAAATGCCAAGCGTAACATAAAAGAATTTAGATACGATGATGAATTCGATGTTAAAAATGAACTAATAAAAGATCTATATATAGAATACAACAATATATCAGAACGGCCCGATTTTTATAATTATAGAAATTTAATTTTAAAAATTATGACCAGCTGTATACATGTTTGTGAAGCTCGGAATAGAGATGTGGTAACTTTATTTCTTAAATTCATTGAAGAAGAATATAGACGTAATAGCACTACTTTGAAAATAGATGTTGAAAAACATGATTCAAACCGTGTGATGGAAGTAGACAATGAGCAACTTGAACAAAATGTAGAGGATTTTGAGATTCCCGACGCTGAGGAAAAAGATCCTGTATCTGGTAAAATTATTTTTAAAACGTTAATTAATATTATGCAAGTCCTATCACAGTTCAAAAATCCAAGGGCCCTTCATAAAGAACCTGTATTTTGGGAATTGTATATGGAATTTTTGAAACATAAAAATGCTGGTCTACAGAAATATGCTTTAGATTGTGTCTTGAATTATAAGAATAAAAGTGTACTTGCCTATAAGACTAATTTGTATAATCTGGTTGATGAAAAGAAATTTAAAGATGAGTTAGCACAATTTAAAATTACTAAAGATTCAGAAGACATTCATACGGAAGACCGAGAACATGTGGTTCCTATTATACTTAGAATATTGTATGGAAAAATGATATCAAAACTAGGTGCAGACAAAAAAGGAGGAGGTCAAGCTAGAAGATCACTCGTAATGAGGTATTTAAGTGGCTGTGAAGATAATGAATTAAAAATGTTCATAGAAATGGCCTTTACATATTTTAAAGATTATATGACTATGGAGCCTAAGGAGATTTTCAAAACGATCACAGAAAAAATTGATTTAAAATCAGTCACTGTTCCGGCAAAAATACATAGTATATTGAATTTATTCAATGTCGTAAGAGAATATTTCGGTGGCTGTATGAATGAAAATTCTCTTTCACATCTTTTCAAAATATTTTATGCCGTTTCCTCTCATTTGGCTGCAATCTTGGCTAGAAGTGAAAAAGTTCACGTTAGTTATGTCAAAGTCACGAAACACCTCAGAATTATTTCTTTATCCATATTGGGGAAAATATTTGAACAATTCGATAAGTATCCTTGGAGTAAAGATGAGGTATTTGTAATATTTGAAACTCTCATATGGCCTTTACTTTCTAGACTTCATATTGAAGGCATTCATAATCCAACAGCATTGTTGAAACTATTCAATACATGGTGTCTCAATCCGCGTTACTATGTTTTACTGATAACTTCTCCCGAAAATGATTCTACATTGAGTGCTTTACCAGAAATTTTCAAACTTCTATTAGCTCCAAAAACCACTCCTAGTGTCGTTAATATGATACTTGACATGGTTGAAAAATTGTTGACTTTAACTGAAGATGAAGAAGAAAAAGATGTTCCAGCTATTTCATCATTTAATACATTAGACATCGAGAGTGAAAAGACTGACATAAATTTTGGGAGTAAAATATTAATCCCTCATTTGCCGAACATATTGGAAGTTATGAAAAGACGTGTGGCTAATTCTGCCAAGTCCAATACTGTTAACAAAAGAGACTTACTCATTCTTTCTCGAGTAACAGAAATGGTAACAACTCCTAAAATGTGTGATGATTTATTAAATCTACTTTTACCTATACTAGTGAAAAAAGTCTGCATGAATATGGCCGAAGAAAATATGGAGCACGCTGTAAATACAATTATTAATCTTCTTAGTCACAGCACGAACCCGCAGAGGTACATAAAAAATATCGCTATTCTTTTTAACAAGGTCACTTTAGTTGAAGTGAGGAAACTATTAATCAAGCTATTGTTCTCAATGTCAGAAAATGCATCGGCTAATAAAGAAATTATAGGCAAAATAGCTAATGTCGTTGGTGAAATTAATGCGTTTAACAAAAGATGGATCGAACAACCAGACTTTGATAGAAGATTGGATGCTTATAAGAGAATATACCAGATGTTAGATAGTAATGAGATCGATGTTGATCTTGCGATACTTATTGTCAACAATTGTTTCTATTTCATACGTACGGAAAAAGATATTGGATTACGTGACAGCGCTGGTTTATGTTTAAAGAAAATACTCCCAAAGTTACTGATGAAATATAGGTCTTCAAGTGATGGGCAGTTTTTCGTTAGAGATACAGTATTATCTTTGATATCTAATGGTATCCGTGATAAGAAAAATGATGTATTAAGGAATGAAAGCTTAACAATATTAGGAGAATTAACAAGAGAATGTCCAGATGCAGATGTTGTACTATCAGATTTATCACCTTTAGCGAATAAAGAAGATGTAGAAGTCGACTTCTTTGAAAATTCTTGTCATCTTCAATTGCATCGGCGTGTAAGAGCGTTGCTTAAATTTTGTAAAATAGCAAGAAAAATGATAAAATGTCCAACGCCAAGAACGCTGACTAACTTTATATTACCCTTGGCATCTATGTACTTATGCGACGATACTTATTCTGATAAAAACACTCTCATTGATGCTTGTATAGAAGTTATATCTACGTGTTGTAGACTATTGCCTTGGTATCATTATGAAGTTATTTTAAAACTGTATTTAAATAAAATAAGATACTCGACCGAACATCAAAAACAACTAATACGTATTCTGATAGGAGTTTTGGACGCCTTTCATTTTGATTTTTCGAAAGTAAAAAACATCGAGCTGCCTAAGTATTTAATGAATAGCATTAAAATTGATAAAGAAACGAAAAAAACAGTTAGCGAAAATACCGATAAAGAAGAGGAGGCTAAAGAAAACGACGAAGAAATACATGGAGTTGAAAAGAATTTGGAAAATGAAGTAGATGAGAAAATTGGGGATGAAATGTTCGACGTAGATTTCGAGAAACACTATGAAGATGTAGAAACAGAATCTAAAGAGGTCTCAAATATGCCCGCATTCGACAGGGTTACTAGTGTATCTCCGTCAGTTGCCAGTAGGATAATTAAATCCTTAACAACGGTTTTATTACCACAACTAAATCGGTAAGCTAATTTACCTTAAAATTTATTCTTAGGATAATTAAATGAAATAGATTATATTTCCCTACATAATATTCATATTCATTTATGATGTATATTTTTAAAGACAAAATTTTTTTTTCAGATCGATAGGAAAGCTGACGGAACATGAAGAGTCTCATAAAGTTAATCGACGCCGGATGGGTCTGGAGCGGCAAGAAGAAGATATGTTACGAGTTCCCATTGCGTTAGCTCTTGTCAAGTTATTGCAGCGTTTACCAGGAGACATGCTGAAACATCACTTACCTGGGTAAGTCAATATTATGCATTTTATTAGATTCATGAACATGCTTAAGATATAAACACATTTGTTGTACGAAATGTTATAAAAAAATTTCTGTCCTTTTCAGGATTCTGATCAAATTATGTTCATTCCTAAAGTCTCCGTTAAAACAAGTGAGAATAGCAGCCCGTGATATTGTTAAAAAAATAATGTTGACTGTTGGTCCACAATATCTTGGAGTATTTCTTGAACATTTAACTTTACTACTGACAAGAGGTTACCAAGTTCATGTGTTAGTCGCTACTATTCACACAGTCCTAGATGCCCTTAAGTCAGACTTTAAATCCGGCGATTTAGACAAAAACATTAAGTACATTCTCGACGTCTGCACCAATGACCTATTTGGTCAACTTTCAGAAGAAAAAGAAGTAGAAAAACTTCATTATAAAACTCCGGAAGCGAAGCCCAGCAAAAAAAGTTACGTGACGCTAATGATAGTATCCCAAAATATAACCGAAAAGTGTTTGATTAACCTAGTTATACCGTTCAAAGAAGTCTTACAAAATCACTATTCGAAAAAAGTCGTCGTCAAAGTCCAAGAAGCTCTGATGCATATTACTAGTGGTTTAGTTGCTAATAAGTTCATCGATATAGAATCTCTGTTCATATTCCTTCATGGTATAGCCTCGGAAAGTATACCACAATTTGTTTTGAGCGCTCCCAAACGAACATTATCTGAAGACCAGAGAGAAAAAATATTAAGGGCTAAGCCTGATTGTTTTATAGTACCAGAGATTCCGAAAAGGAATAAAGAATCACAAGCGAGAAATGTTAAAACATCAGCGAAGACAAATGCCCATGTTCTTGTTGAGTTCAGTTTGAATATACTCTATGTTATATTGAAAAGGGAAAAGGTGCCACGAATGGATTGCAAGGCATTTGTGGATCCTCTAATACCATTATTGGTAGATTCGATTCAAAGCGATCACGTTAAAGTTACTACCATAGCGTTAAAATGTATTGCAACCATATGGACCATTCGAATTAGTACTCCGACGTTGGAAGAAATGGTGCAAAATATTGTTAAAACAATTTTTTCGATTCTCCATAAATATGCCACTTTCGAGATCAGCAAACAGAATGACAACTATCACCTCGTCAGAACAGCCTTTAAGGTATATATTAAATCTTTTAAATTGACTGATTTGAGCATTTCATCTTCATAACATACTTTACATCTCGTCACTTCAATTGGCTATTAGCTTAGGTGTTTTAATCTTCTCAATCTTATTAATCAGCAATACATAAAGTGATTCAAGAGGAATGTTTATATGTAAAATATATAGTTTTAATGAAACAATGTTCTATATTCTTTTAGGCGGTGACAGTGTTAATACGAAACGTAAAATATTATACATTAGAAGAAGAACAATTAAAAATTTTGCTGTTATATGCCGAGGGTGATTGCCAAAATGATGAGAGACAAGCAAACTCATTTTCGCTCTTAAAAGCAATATTAGACGCTAAATTGGTCTCTACAGAGTTACATGAAGTAATGCAAACGGTGTCAAAGATTTGTATATTGAGTGAGTCTTCTAGATCAAGGTTGGTTTTATATCATTTAACCACATCTTTAAATAGGCTTAATTTTCCATTTCTTTAATTCTATATCATTTATATTTTTTATCTCAAAACCTTTCAAATATACCAGTGACTACATAAGAGTTTAAAAACCTATAAAAGTAAATAAAGCCGGCCACAAAATTTCTTTAAATAATAACACATGTATTATAGCTAAGGTATTATGTCTAGCAATATTTCTTAGTCTTGGAAGTGATCATGGGTGAAAGGAATCGCTTACCATCAGATGAACTGTATGCTCTTTTGCCTTTTATGCTATAAAAATATATATTATCATCGACAGAGATGAGGCGAGGGGAATATTCGTAACATATCTGACTAATTATTCTCCCGGAAAGCGAATGGAGACGTACATTCAGTTTTTTTTGACGCAACTGAACTACGAGTTGCAGCACGGCAGGGAGTCATCACTCAAGTTCTTAGAAATGATCATCAACAAACTTCATCATGTAAGCAGTTTTAGTACAATTTTATTGATATTACCGCTAGATTCTCTTTATTTTCGTCATATTTATATATGATTTATATTTATTTAGAATTTTCGAAGATTTTATTTCTACACACACGTTATAAAAATAAAAATATCATATTTATAATTAAATCTATCGATTCGATACGGATTGGATTATGTAAACTAGTCATCGGAATATTTTTGAAGCTCCAGCGCATTGTAGGCTGTATAAATCTCATACAACTTATTTGAACACTAAAATAAATGGACATGTAATTGTTCCATTCCCCGCTTGGTGACGCTATACACGGTATTAACAATTAAGTTATGTTGCAGGTGTTCCTCTCCAAGCATAGTGAGTACATGTTGGTATCGCTCGGGGCATGCATGTTGAATGATAGTGCAGCAGATTGTCGACGAGCGGCCGCGGAGTGTATCGAGGCGCTATTGCGACGCCTGAAACCCGTCGATAGGAATAAACTGTTTCAAATTATCGTGCAGCTGTTCGAAGACACACAGGTAAAGTAATAGCTAATGTTTAAAAATCAACGGCGAACTTGTTGCACGTCGAGCTTTTTAAGCTTTCGTTGCTACACATGAATCTCAGCCAAAAAAAATTGTCTTTCACATCGTCTACAAACTTATGTCTCAAAACACTTTTTTACGTGGTTTGTTGAGGCACTTAAATGGATATTTTTTGTAACATGTTCATTTTTAGAAGCCACTTCTAATAAGTAACGGCAGTCAAATCTCAAAATCATTTTGCTTTTAAGCATTGACTACTTACGAGGGAATCTTGTACTATGATAGTACTACCAACCGTATTTACGTTTTAAAATTCATGGAAGTAATTTTTAGAATTCGTGAACACTGTTTATCAGTAAATGAATATTTGAATTTGTTGATTACATAAAATGCATAACTGTTTATATACATATGTATGTATCATTAGACCTAAAAATTAATATCTTTTATCTGCATTTCAGCCCATACACTTCGAATTAGCAGCGCAACTATGCGTACGTTTCGTAAACGTAGAAGAGGATAATTTCAAAAAAAGACTCGAAATTGTGCTGCCTCTACTGACTGGAAAAATATTACTTTTAAGCAACGACATAACCGAAGGTCGCTTTGTTAAAATCCGTCTGGAAGACGGCGAAAAATCCGATGAAGAGAAACAAAAAGAAAAAGACCACAGCTTAATCCAAATATTGAATTTAATCGATAGAATTGCAGTGCAATGTCCTTCTACTTTGTCAGATATAAAGTTTGTATCAGAATATGATGATATAGCGCAGCAGTGTCAGGCGTTACTTGCCTATCCCCACGCGTGGGTTAGGCTAAGGGCGGCGAAGATTTTGGGACATATCCTCAATAATGTCGATATTGAGTATTTGAAAGAATGTAATGATAAGACGGAAAGAGGTTTTATTTATAGTGATACTGAGGATTCCATGAAGAGTCTAGTGCTGGATCTATGTGCGCAGTATACACCTAATTTAGGAAAAGAAATGGCTGATCAGGTATTTTCTTATAGGAAATATTTTATATTTCTGTATGCATATAGATAGATAATTTCTGTAAAAATCTTTGTCATAAGGCAAATCTTAACATTTCCACTCAAACTCATATTCTTTGTTTTAGGTTACCGAAGTGATATTTCAAATTCTTAAAATAGTACACTTACTACCCCGCTTTAAACTCACAAATAAAATTAAAAATGACGACTTAGACGCTGATAAAGCAGCGAAAGTGAACATTCGGTGGATATTGTTTAAGTTGAGGAGAGGAGTCAACGTTGAAGTCGCAAAGGCGCCGATTTGTATGAATATTGTAAGTTAATTTAACTTTTTTTACCTTAACACTTATATTATATCAAAAATTACAGCATTACGTACAAGTATTAATTTATTTTATTTAAAAAAAATGTTGTTTTCAGAGAAGTGCTGTATTTACAATGTGGCTACACTTCATTGGTCTTTTGGAAAGCGATGATTTAAATAAAATAGTTGATGTAATATTACCCCCGATAGTTCGAGAAATTTCCACCGGAGATGCGGCAACCCCAGCTACTATCGCTAAACAATTAGCGGGGAGATTGGGGAAAAAGTTAAGGAGAAAAATTGGAGATATTGAATATGGGAAATTAGCAGCTGAAGTTCAAACTAAGTTGAACATTAAACGCGCTGAAAGGAAAAAGGTTTGTTCGTATTAACCGAGTAATCTATTCAAATAAAAATCTCGGATTTATATTAAACAAATCAATTTGTAAAAATAGACCTCTTTTAGGCTTTTGTTATCATTCCTACAAATTGATTGTACTATTTATTTTTAACCTTTACAACGCCCTATATTTAAAATTATGATATTTAATATCGACGTATTTCCCCAGATTTTATTGCAAGAGAAAGTCCACAATCCCGAGAAGGCTGCAAAAAGGAAACTTCACTTGCGCGAAAAGAAAAAACAGGCAAAACGTGCCAAATTGGAAACTCTACATGGAAAACGGCCGCGGGGCAAGAAACGTAAGGCCGAAGATATTGACATAGAAGACCAATTATTGAGAGAAGAATAAGGCCCTTGATTAGATTATTTAAGTTCTGTGAACTGATAATTTTGCTGTATTGTAAATATATTTAAAAAATAATAATAATATTATCATTTTTTATATTTGTTTCATTACTTTTTGAGTATTATTTATTTCTGACTGTTCTTAGCTACATAAATAAAATAGACAAAAACAAAATATTGCTTTAATAACAAAATCTTAACAATATTAATAATTATCACAAATTAATTACTTTTACAAACATTAATGCTCTGCTATCGCATTTAAGCTATTGCAACAATTAAACTAAGCTAATTTGTTGAGAGCTTAACACGTCCAGCAAACTCGAAAGACCGTTTATAGATAAATGGTCCTCCGAACCAGATGGATAACAAATGTACCGATTATCTAAACATTCTCTGTCATATCACTCAAAGTGACATGAAGGAACAGTGGATTCTTCTCAATAACAGCTATATTTTCTATTTACATAAAATATAATTACATTATCCTCAGGTTAACGTACAAAAATCTATTTCGGTAACAACACCCATAAATAAAAGGATATTAAAATAAAATATAGTGTAATACCACGAGAAGACCAAAGGTGTTAAGGATTAATACAATTATATATATACATACCAAAGGCCACGTGCAACTTATAAAAGAATATGAAATTTTAAATATTATATTGTGCTATGATATAGGGTTTCTTAAATATATTTTTTTTTTTCTAATAATTTTCATATTACATAGATAATTGTTTACTAAAAAATATATATAATAAGTGAAAGATAAACAGCACATTTTTTATAAATAAATAGAAATTATATACATATATAGTATGTGCATTTTAACAGCGTGCAAATATGGAAATATTAAGGCGCATTTATGTCATATTTTACAAGTATACTTCTTTCTATTGAAATGCTTACTTACCATTTAATTGTATCGCAAAAATTCGTTGTACACTTTATTATGTCGCAAACAAAAGTAGCGTTCCTGCTTAGCAAAATACCAGGCAAGCATAAGTTAGAAGGTAGTATATTATGACGCAGATATGCAATCATAAATTGGTATAGGAGTTCTCGTCTACTCGTTACGGGTAGCGAAAAATTGCATAATTTAAACAGAAATATATAAGTTTTAATACATTTAACAAGCTAGGTTCTAACGTGAAATTTAGTTTATCATATTCTCAGTTTTTTTTAATAGGTCAGTCGTCTGACCTTGTTAGAAAATAAATATTTTCAAAAGCTGAAAATAACTTTTGGGAGATTTTGCGAATCTTTACCTTATGTAAACAATTGATGCTTGCCTTCTTATTATACTTAGATTACGTATTGAACCCTTTCATACGAAAGTATTATGTACCCTTTCTATAGTTACATACCCAATAGCGTTAAATAAACAATATATAACATTTACATTGTTAACCTCACGAAGTTATATAATTATATACTATTCTTAATAAAAGCACAACCAACATCATGTTTGATAAAAACAATATTATTTAAAGTCAACAAAATGTCTATACAGGCCTCCAAGGGTTATCATTCAAAAGAATCTGTTATTAAATCTATTTAAAATAAATTATTTTTATATTATTAATAACATGTTTTAAGATTTTCCAATTCTCAATCTAACTTTGTTAGAACTTATTAGCTACAACTCACAAAGATTTACAAAGCGCAATACAATAGGACGGCAACAAGGTTCGATAGTTATTCATATATGTACGTTACAAATTTAGGCGTTGCCGTTTATTTAAAAGAAACTCTACACATTATTTATTGGGGAAGTAAGGATTTTTCAAGCATTTTTTCCTTAAACTTAATTTAAGTTCATGATTTTTAATTTAAAAAACAACCACGTATTTAAACATTAATTGACGTTTTACATACGAATCCGTTCTAGAGGTTTATAATAAATAATAATTCATAGTAAAAAAATATTAAATGAATACACGTTTTATAAGAGGACTTGCATTAGCGATAAGGCGGTGCTAGAATCTACATCAGCTTAATTTAATTTTAGTACTATAGGTATATATAGTGCAATATAGGATAAGATAATTATTCATAAATGATTAGGAAACGAAATAGTAAAATTTAGGTCATTTGTGAATACTTTTAAATAATTTGACAACAATATTCCGCTCCTTACCATCTAACAATTTCGTTTCTATTTTATATACATGTATATATAAAATTAAGCAAATATATACTAGTAATTGCACACAATGACTTTTGTATTGCTTTAATAATCTATTAATAGCTAAACATTTATTTCAATGTCGTAAGTGCGCCGATTGTGTTTGCAAGCTGTCCTCCTCATAAAACAAGTAGCTAGGATAAGCCGTGGCAATTACAATAACATAGTCGACAGTGGGTTGTATCTCATTATTTTTGACAAGAGGATCCACAGTACAGAGGTAGTAGTAGCAAGTACCACGCCTCCCCAACCTAGTTCCAGAGACCATGATGTAGTGAACTCTCTAGCGGAGAGTATGGGGAGTGCGGAGCCGCGGGGACCAATTACGCCGTCAGCAGTGTCGTCAACATGAGGACTTCCACGCGTCGACACCCTTTGTACACGCTTGAAGTGTATTATCATTAGTGTGAACATTGCAAATAAACCTGAAAGCAAACATTTTTAAAGGAACCTTATCAACTCAAAACACATAGAACTATCGCTATTTGTTTAATTGTTCAAGTTGCTCACCAGCTAAAAGATACATGACACCTGTGATGAGCACAGCGCTGATTTGATGCTTACATACACCGAAAGCTCCAACCAGCGCAGCGCTACCCAACACTATGAGACAAACTAGTGCGCATGATATCGATAAATTTTGCATTCCTGCGTGACAAAGAATTTAGTAAGCTTACATCGTCTTCGTATGAATAATATAGGTATCAGTATCTCAAAAATTAAAGCTAGGTACCGCAGAATCTCCTAAAAGTACAGAAATACGAAACGTATTTGACCTACAATGAATAAGATTCCACGATAAATTTGAACTCGGTCCAGTTATTTCAGAGATTGTTTCAAACAATAAAGCAATATTTAGTATAACTTGTCGAAATTCTTTCATTCTTGGACTTCCTGTTCTAGAGTGCGTTTATTAGTTTACGTATATTAAGCTATTAACATATTATCGTTTATACTTATGATTTATAAATTAACAAAAAACTTACGATGTTGCCAATCAGCGCGTGGCTCCTCGTTTTCGTCATCTGCTAAATAATTTGTGCATAGCGGCTCAGCGGGAAATCCCACTCTTGATAGTAATGATACTTCTTCATCTGGAAATGTTTCTTAGACGTTATTTAATGGGTTTGCATTTACATGCGAACACATTATAGCTTTAAACTATGTTATTGGTATATTATCTTTATCGGGCGCTTCGTGAAGTTCCGTTTCTATATTCCCGGCATAACTTTTAAGAGACCAGGAGTCGATTACTTTATTTATTATTAATAAGGTTTACGAACTAGATACATACAATTAACTAACTACTAAATTACATATATTATATAATCTGTGTATACATCTACCTTATAGGTAAACACACCATTACTATAATAGGAATAAAACAAAAACTATGTACTAATATAATAAAATATCAAAAACAAAATCTTAATCAATACCTATTACTACTATTACACGATAATGATAACATTACATACGTTTTCGTGTATTATTTTTTTATAATTTTGTAATAGTTTTCAAACATAGATATCACAATAGAGTTGTTTAAAAAAGTGTTGTTAAAATATTTATTTTTCAATGGAAATATTGTAAAAAAGTTCTTTGAATTTTCGTAAAAGCAAGCGAAATATAAAACAAAACCACATCGGAGCTGTTCGAATGTTTCTAATTAAGGGTTTTGTTTTGTTCTGCATATTGCTTCTATTTTTTTACTCTTTTGGTTTTAATAGTAGACAATGACAATAAATATTTGGTAGCATAGCACGAATTTAAACCGTAAACATAAATATTTGTATAGTCGGAAAATCTTTAAAGTATATTACTTGTTTTTTCGTGTCCCTAACAGTTTTTTATAAATAACCGGATATTTTATACCCATAGTTAGACCAAGGGCGTGCTTCGCAGGATGGACTTCCTTTGAAAGATTATGAACACGGCTTGGGCTGCTGCTGGAGGTCATATTACTGATAATATAAACTGTATTCAAGTTCCTTAGTAGTTCGAAGTACGGTGTAGTTAGAAGAGTATTTCATGGAAATCTATACATAATGTCCTTAAGTTACGAAGAACAAAACTTAATAAGTATTTATCAACATCTAGTCAATGAACATATAAAACCTTTTCAACCTTGGCCCTTAAATAATTAAATTAGTCTGTTGGTGTGACGATTTATACTCGTATAGTTTTTATGTGTAACATAAGACGAATTATATCATAAAGATCATAGACAATAATAAAGTAAAACCATAAACCAACTCATAGTAGTGTCCATAGTTTGTTTGAATACTGTAGTGAGTAAAGAAAGCGAGACCTAGTAACTTTTTTATATTGCTATACATATAATCACCTCGGGTGAAATAAGTTTATATCACTTTTTTTTGACAATTATCAAAAAGATCTATCAAATGACAAATCTTAAAACTCGATTGAATATGAGTGATGTAATACGTTTCTTTACGGCTATAGTATATAATTGAATTTAGTATCATATATGCATGTATTACCATCTAAGGACACACACATGCTCCATATGCCGCCGTTCATCGGCACAAGGAACGTGGCTTCGCCTTTTTTCTTACTGGTATCTCCGACCTGTAATACAATATTAATAAATTGAACTCCAAATTCTTTGGAATAACGCCAGGGACTGCAGTGCGTTCAATAAGAGTTAAGAAAATTTTATTAAATTTCAGAATTCGCATCTTTTTAAAACGGCACTTGTGTCATCATCACTTAAGCATGGTATTTAACTTGTTATTAAGTAGACTTAAACGTAAAAAGGTTTAGGCACAAACTGAACCGTAGGACGTACCAAAACCTTTCTTAACGAATGATTCCGAATTATTGTGAAGTCTGAAGCGAATACCTTCAGATTTTCTGTAAAATCCCGTTACAAATAGAGTAGTCAAAGACGCTTTATTATTCATTCATTTGAATGAGGTCGCTGGTATAACCGAACGCTAAATCAGACAGAATTACAATCAAAGTACTGCATTTGTAAGCGATTCATCAGAGAACCAATAACGATTCATTCTGATTACGATTTAAGACCCAACAAACTTAAAAGGGACGTGTCATTTAATATATTTTGTGAATATAACATTACGTACATAACCTTATACATATGCACAAAGACCAATTATAATAAGAATTACAATAAATTAAATGATCTTTAAACGATTCGATTATAGATTGATATTCGGAACGAAAACGTATATTTTAATATGTTTGAATATTACTACATTACATGACGTAAGAATGTGTCCCTTAGATTTTTTTTACTTAAAAATATTATCGCAGTGTTATTACTGATATATATTCGGCAATGTTGCAAACATAATTAATTAAACATGATGGAGCCATCCTCTCAAATTGACTCACAATAAATTTCTATGGAAAATTATTAACAAGCAAGTGAAAAGTGTGCAATCCATTATGCTACAAGTTGTAATAAATTAAGTGAAGAATTACTGAAGTAATAAAAATAACGATATCGCGTGATAGGGGCTGCAATTTCAAGGCTACCGAGTCATTACTAAACGCATGGCTTTCGTATAATTACGCTGCCTTGACCTTCAACGGCTCCTAACTGTCTATCGGTATGGGAAACGATCGGCTGTTGAAATATATTAACAGCTATACTTTGTTAAAAATTTTAACAGTATTCAGACTGCAATAAGTCTTATTATTTTATATTTCACTTCACGGATACGCGAATTCAGAACTTTTCAAATTTTTTCTTTGTGATTAATGCTGCTGTATGGAATTTGTAAGGTAATATTTCTGTTTGTAGAACATATTTAAATTTCAACTATTCTGTATGTCACATTTCTCTATGCGCACAAAATTTAAAAATTTATAATATAATAGATACAAGATAGATCTTTATTACACCATATAACAAGCCTTACAAAAATTCTACAAATGTTAGAGTATAAGAAATAAATATTATAGAAGGTCGAGAGGGTTGCTGAACTTGCCACGTGATGTGAATATTATTATATAAATTCTGCTGTAACAAAATAAAAAGCGGAGTCAGCACGAGTAAGAAGTTTAGGTGTCTTCGCGTTTGCAATAAAAAATTATTATTTCATCTTTATTTGATCAGACGACTCTATTTTGAGTTTGCCAGCAAACCAGAGTGTATCTACGATTCCAATTCTGAAATGGTTGAAACACTTCGATCGAGGTATTCAAAAAGCTATTATCCTCGTATAGAGCTTGGCTGATCCGCTGATAAGGCTGCTTTTTTCCTTCTTTAGTTGAAGGCTAGACTGATACTACAAAGGTTAAGAAACTGAAGTGATATGGCAAAGAAGCAGATAGCACACTGCCTTGAAGTAGGAGGAATATGACTAACAGCTATAAAAAAGTTGAACAATATTTTTATTAATTGGCAACTTTGACCTTGAACAGCAAGTTCGTGCTTTTTGAAATCCATTCGCGTCCATTTTCTAACTAAACCCATATTTTGATGAATAAAATATTTCAACTCCATAGTGCTACCGATAAAAGTATTTCACAAGATTTTTATGCCCGCCCAGTTTATTATTCCAAGCGAGGCCCAAGTGTTGAAAAATATAATTATAATGAGGCAAAAACCTTTCGTTATAATTACGTCGTTCGGTCGCGTGTAAAGCAAAAAAATCGCCAAGGTGACTAAATGTTAATGCACAAGTTTGCCATTTTGTGAAATATTAATTTATTTGTCATAACTGTAAGTCAGTGGTCCCCGAAATAAGGGAATTAGATTTAAAGCAGGCAATCCTTACGATGTAAAATATATCTAGTAATTCAGAACTCAATTTGTTTATCTCGGTTTTACCTTTGCTCTTTGGAAAGCTTAAGACAATTGTCAAGAAACTTCTGTACCTTTGATTTTCAACGCGCCTGGAATTGGTTCCTTCAAGTGCTATACACCTACATTTTGACACTCAAGGAATTTACTGAAATTTGTCAAAATTTAATTAACACTTTATCTAAACTATTTTTAGGTGGCATAAAATACCTCGTAACTCTGTGTAACTGTGTGTTTTATTGTCTTAAATATTAAATTTATTTATTTTCTTAAAACCTGCCTGAGTGATTTTTGTTAAAAATATTTTTAGTTAACAAATGAAAATCAACCAAAACGGTAGATTAACACAATAATAGATCATATTCGTAAACTGGAAAATGAAAATCGGCTAAAATTAGATAATAAATTCAATCAATGTCCATATTCAATTCAAAGAAGATCGCACTATCTCTAAAGCAATTAAGTTATGAAATATGAAGAAAATTTTAATTTTCGCATTATTTAGCCAAGCTACGTATGACGTTCTTCCAGGCATTACTCATTTATAAAATGATCACAACCTAAACCGCTTCACCGGTTGAAGTACTCGCAAACTGAAGTACCGCCCTGTAATCATTTATGATATTATACAAGGACTTGCCTTCAAGGGCTTTGAATATGGCATTTGCAAATGCTATTCCAGTAATTTCTCTAATCGCGCTACGAGGTCAGAGATTTGCATAGCAAACTGCTTAATAACACCTTATCATATTAAACGTATGACACATTTATGTTGACTAATAATTTGCTAACTTACTTTTTTATAAACATAAAAATATCTAAAAACTAATTAAAAGAAGAGAATTTTGTCATTGCTTTATTAATTTTTTTATGATTTTCGACTAATGAGCATCAGACTAATTAGCACCTCAACCAAATGATATTGATTCTTTATTTAAAGATATGACATCGTCTTATGTAGATTTCTATTTAAGCTTCGCGAACGTCCATATTTGAATAGTTGTTATTACATTATAATAATTCTATCATTCGTTTAGTGGCTGGACTTTATATTATTAGAGGTTCGAATAGCAAGGTTATCATAAATTATGCCGATACGTTAGACTTACGTCTGGAATAAGGGTGTTGTTATCATGACCATATAATATTTTTCATGCATAATTACAAAAACTTTAAAATGAAAACAACGAAAAAGTAAAGTTTTACAAATCTTTTTTTGCTTATTTATTAAGAAGGTTGACTATTACAGTCTGTGCTAAATTTTATTTACCTTATAAGGCCTTCACAAAAAGGAAACTTTACGATGTTATTAAACTTCAAAGATTACTTTGGGTCGTACTTTTAGATGAAATAAACATCTTTCGCTTCTACACACTTCCGACCCGTTGTTTTGACTTGTTCTTCATAATATTACGGGTTGCTTTATTTTAGAGACTAACTCAGAAAGCAATATACGAATATAGAGTGTTTTTTCATATACTTTGTTATAAAAAATCTACGCGAATGAAAAAGGTTTTATTATTTTTTTAAGGAATGACGATGTTATAGATTTTTTTAAATGAGTATAAAATAAAATCGAGGTGGAGATTTTTATATTTAGATAAGGACTGTTTAAATATCGAATGCATTTATCAATTATTGTTACATATTGAATATGATCTTGATTGATAAGCGAGCCATCACCATACCTAAGACATATGTATATTATGTTAAAAAGGATTCTATTCAATGTTATATTTATGTAATTAATTTGTAAGCAATATGCCTACTCGTATTTTTTCCGATTCTTCAAATACATTTTTAGTTTCCTAATAAAACAACGAAGGATTACGGCTTTCGCAACACCTCATATATTTTTCGTAGCGTTACACTACGTGTCCAAATTCAAGTAAGTGATAAATTTCTCTTGGGGATACCCGATTCTTCACTGGAGGCAGAAATATATTGCGGTTTATATCGCAAAATTGATAAACCAAGGTATAGGAAGGTGAAAGACACTTTGCGATTTATAAACCAAGAATCACAGATTTGTACTAAAATAATGAGAAGTGATATCTTGTGATAAATAATGAGAAGTGGTCTTATCATATATTTCTTGGTAAACTCGATAAAAGCCTCCATTCGAGCCCGCATCCTTTGGTGCAATGAAAAATGGGATACAAAATTAAACTTACCTTAACCACCTTCTCGTCCAGGAGCCACTGCAGTGCAGTGTTGGAGGCATTCGCGAGAGCGGCGAGCGCATTCCGATCCCACGACACATGCTCCCAATGTTCCGTCATGATCGCAGCACATAACATCGCCGTTGAACAACTAAAGCAAAATAAAACCTTATACATACTTATATTTAATTTGTGTAGGCAAATTTAAGTACACTTGTGATGTCATCTATTTTTTTTTCATGATAGAAATACGTAGATAGCTTTCATTTGAATTAATCTTAATTAATTAATTAGTTTATATTTATAAAACATTACTATATATTGCATTTATTTTCTAATCCTTTACTTTCTGTAAGTTTTCTCTAAATAAATTATATCCATCGAAGGCAAAGCTACATTTCTTCTGTTGGCTCAAAGTTTAAGTATGGTGAAAAAAATTTTTACGTTTTACCAAATTTTGAATCAATTTCACTTTATATCACGGTTTACTCGTAATACTACCTCGCTGACTAATATAGGTAGGTATATAATTGTTGGTTACAATAATAAATTTAATGATATACCTAATATAAGTTAATTTTCTTGTCGTACTTCAAAGTGGCGCCATAGAAATGAATCATTGGTCTAGTCAGATAGCCGCCTTTGAACTAGTTGTGTATTACTTATAACGTATTTTAATATTAAAATTGATATCTCTTAAGAAGTGTAAGGATATCATAATTTTGTTTATACGCTGCAAAATTTACAAGACAAATAGAGGTTCTCGAAACGATACAAGTAGTTAGTTCATTGGAAGTGGTTTAAAATTAAGCAGCAAGCGCTTGAGTTCTTCATAGTTACGTAATAACAAATAATTCCTGTGAACTCGTATAGTGATCGCATTAGCCAACTGTTACTTAAGCCAAAGTTATTTGTGCTAAAGATTTTATTATTGTAATAAAAGTCTTCCGGACCATTTTCTTGAAGAACACGTTAAGCGTTTTTACAGCCTTATTGATTCTAACGTAGAGCAAAGGTCTTTTTACATCATTTATTAACTTTTAATACCTTCAGAAATACAGCTTATTCCTCTATTTATGTTTATGCCAGATAACGTTTATTTCATCGTTACTATAAATGAACAAACAAAAGGACAGGAAGAAAACTTAAAATAGTTAATCAAATAACAATTCACTTTAAAACTTTAAGATACTGACAGTCACTCTAGACGAACAAAGGTACACTTCGAACCTTATTATGTCTATGCTTGACGTTCATTACAACAAGTGTCAGGCTTTTCAGAATTATATAGAAATTTTATCTTGTTTTATAAATTCAATTAGCTCATCCATACAAATGACATTGTTTTTTACAACACTTTTATAAGAATCGTCTTATTGTAAGAATCTATATATTTATTATATAAATAGAATTGAAGTGTCTGTTTATGATATCGAAATAACAACTTTTTTCTTGTATACGACTATTGTATGTTTATTTGTTTACAGGAGGTTTATAGGCTCATGTGTTAAGGAGTATATATAAAATGAAACCGTGTAGCACTTCTATGAATAATAGAACTTTATACTTTAGTGATTTTAAACAACCAGAGTCCAAAATCACACAGGATGCAATCGCCTTTTTCGCAATTAAAAATGAATATTTTTTATACAATGTATTCAATTATTTATAGTCAGTTTGATCATTTTTTAATTTTAACCCCCTATTTAACAAAAAAGTGGGTTTATGAAAGTCACGCTTGTTTCGGATAAATACTTCACTTAACATAAGTGAACTGTATACACCTTTGCCTTCCTATTGCATAAAAAAATATCAATCTATGTAATCTGCATACACTACAGATTCTGCTTTTCAAAACCATTTTTTCGATTCTTACATTAGTTTAGCCGTAAAAAGTAGTGACGACGAAAGTATATTCGAATTACGTATTCTGATTTCTTGATGTAATTATTTATACATGAATACTAGATTTGGATGTAAAAATTCTACACGTAGTAAGCTACGCGATTGTAGCCATTACGTAGCAGTTTCGTAGATGCTTTATTGTATCTGGGAATTGAGTAATCTTTTACTATGTGCATCTATCTGAATATTGTGTTCGGTTTCCTCATACTTCTGTAGTAAAATCATGTCA
>JAOSYY010000010.1:3808163-3847843 GCA_025727935.1 Hebomoia glaucippe
TACTATGTATATATATATATATATATATACATAGTATATACATATATAGTACATAGTATATATATATATATATATATATATATATATAATATACTAGTAGTATATTTGTTTAGATGGCGTAAAAAACTGTGCAATAACAGAGTTAAATTAGTGTACTTTTACAGCCCTATTTATAAAAATTAAGTCTTCTTGAACACTTCAATAGAATAGTTACGGGACTGCTGTTGAATTACGTTAATAAGTGCTAAACTTGTTATTTAACTTATATTGATTAAACTATACATCGTAAAAATAAATTTTGATTGGCTACAAAAAAAATTGGTAGTCACAATCTACTGAAACGGTAATAATGTTAGCTTTGTTTACATTGCACTTGTATATACACTGTACTTGTACGTATGTAGTGATTCTAGTTGTTTTAAGTATTATTATTATAATAGATACATAATAAATAACGCTTGCACATTGTTTCTTTGATTAGGTTTGTTTATCATTAAAGATTTAGTTTTATTTAACAAAACAGATAAGTAGTGGCTTTACTTTAGAAACGTAATATTTAAAATGCATCTATGTAAAAAAATCATTAAATTGATGCAGTTCCTTCTTGTTTATAAATCATGAATTTCTCTTGAAATTAATGTTAAATGCAGACAACTAAGACAAACAATTTTATATACTTATTAAAATATATATTTAATAAAGTTACATTTATTTTATATATTATATAGTATAATTTTTCAGTATTCGATAATAATAAAAACTTCAATATAACAAATCTGTATTATAAATTTACAATCAGTAAGTTAAACTTTAACAACTGCTTTTCCTGTATTATCGCCGTCGAGCATGCCAATAAACGCGTCATATAGCTTGTCAAAGCCTTCTGTTACATGACTCTTCGCTTTCAATTTTCCGCTCTTAATCCATTGCACGAGAACAGCAATTGCTTCTGGCCATCTATTTTCAGGTTGAGACCATCTAGAGACAATAAAACCTTCGACTTTTAGTTGCTTGAACAAAATGGCGGGAAGTAAAGTTGTCGTCTTGGTCATTTTTGCTCTGTCTTCGTTGTAACAACTAATACAACCACAGAGAGATACTCTGCCAAAGAGATTCATTTGACTATAGATGATGGCAGTTATCTCTCCTCCTACATTATCGAAATAACAGTCGACACCATTCGGTGCAGCCTCTTTCAAAGCTTTTGGTATATCGGCTGTTTTATAATTAATAGCTTTATCGACTCCTAGTTCTCTTTCAAGCCATTGAACTTTTTCATCGGAACCAGCGAATCCGATGACTCTGCATCCCTTTATCTTTGCAATTTGGACGACAAGTGAACCGACTGCTCCGGCAGCTCCCGTCACTACAACTGTCTCACCCGCTTTGGGTTTGCAAATTTCCAGAAATCCAAAGTAAGCGGTTACACCGGGCATACCTAACGCACCAACAGCCATTTCAAGAGGAAGCCCTTGTATATCTGGCAATTTGTAAACCTTAGAGAAGAATTCATTATCAGGTTCAACAATGGAGTAATCACACCATCCTTTATGGGTTACTGCTTTAGATCCAACGGGGAATTTCGGGTTTTTTGATTCCGTTACTGTACCGACTTGGAAGCTGAATTGATCGTATGGAGGCGATAAATTAGGATTATAGGCCCTAATATAGGGATCGACACTGATCCACTCAGCCTTAACTATAAATTGACCATCCTTCAGCGGCGGGAGTTCATATTCCACGAGTTCAAAATCATCGCGTTTGGGAACACCTTGAAAATGCCTTTTTACGACGTATTTTCTCGCCTTTACCATATTTTTAGCTGCAAAAGTAATTAAACGATAATTAGACAAGAGATATTTTGAGAAATTAGCGTTTCTGAATATGTGCTACGCATAGGCTTCATAAAGGACAGCTAGTGATAAAAGTCGAGCTGTGAAAAGAAACTTAAAAAGTGCTTTAATTCTAATTTGAAATCTTTGTCTATTAAAAAATTTGCCAAGATGTAAAGTTGAAGTTGCTATCGGATTTAGCGGTCACAGAATTAAAATAAAGTGACTTAGATACTTTACATAGAAATGAGAATAAAAAGGTACTGGAACTGTATTGTTTTTTAGAGGCTTTTTATTAGCTCTAGAGCGGCTGTCTTCAGGAATAACACATGTGCAGACTCGTGATTAAAAATTACTATACGAAATCTAACGAACGATCTTAGTGTCCCCACCTCACTCGACTCTTAATTTGAGGGACTATAATTATAAATATTTTGATATACTAAAAGAGGCTTGAGAAGATACTATAAATTACTAATACCATTAGGTACTTTTTTGTAACGCCAAAGAAATACGTACGTACCTAAAGTATATGAACACGGTTTAAAACTTTAAAATCTATCCCTAAATATATAAATCGTTACTCATTTTTATATTAGTAAGACCACTTTAACGGGAAGCTTTGGTAATAAAATGAGATTGCACGTTTGGTTAAAGAATTTTCTAGAATCTTATTATTCTGATCTCTATAGTAAAGTCCATTGTATATGAATTTAAAATATGAAACGCATAACCACACAAGATTGACAAGTAAGGCCTTCATTAAGCCTGGAGTACTATAACATTTAATTTTGTAATAATGAATTTATCACATACCTATCATCAAATTAATATACTTCATTTTTATTCTTTATTTTATAGATAAAAATAACGTATAAAAATTCCAATTATGACATTACTTACATTGTACTTACTGATAATAGCGTACTACATATAAACATTTTTGAATAAAATGGCCAAGGCAGGTAATATCAATATTCAACAAAATCTTCATAGTAAACAAATCAATTAACGCCTCACAATCTAGAGGATATAGCTAAAGCTGCTAATGTATGCAAATTAAATAATTGTTACGTATGTTTAATACTAAAACTGTAATGTTTATTATGTACTTCTATTTTATAATAATGTATATTTAATGTAAATTAATAGTACTTACAATTTTAAACTGCGCAATGACCACCGTTTACGCCTCTAGATAAGATGACACTATAAGAAAAACACGCGTTAACTGTCAAAGAATTCAAGGCACACCATAGAGTAGTGGAAGCGGTAGCTCGACTGACAGCTCGCTTGGAAATGTAAAGCTATATATAATTTAAAATGTATACATACATAAAGTAAGTAATATGGTGACTCATCACACACTAAAGTTTATTGTTTACACAAACATGTTCATCATAATGATATTTCATAACATAACCCGTTTATGTATATCTGCCGTAAGTGTAAACTTAATGCCATTTAAATATGTACATTAAAGTCTTACATACAAGTCATGGTGATAATATGTCTTTCAATTCTCTATGTAATGCATACTTGATATTAAATATTGATAACTGAACATCGTCTCTACTGGGTAACTTTATAGATTAAATTCTTCTTAAAATTATCCATGTTAATAAATGAAAATGAAGTGTCTGATTGTTATATAAAATTAAGGTTTTTCTATAGTCATATATCTAGTTTATTGAACACGTAAGACATAAGTACATTACAAACCGTTGTATTATAGTTTAACAGAACTTCCGCGAAAAGAAATATATTAGTAGTTCACAAGTGGAAAATTGCTAGTTATCTAGTTTATTTACTTAATGTGATATTTTATGAAATAATCATAAATACATTTTATATAATAATATGTTATCGTGTTATGTGATTAATCTTTCTCGAAGTGAATAAATGGCGGTACAAGAACGTTACTAGAATTCGGGAGAAGGTGGAAGTTAGTGGCATGTTATACACACCGGTTTCTAAAGAAAAAACTTTAAAAACTAAGCAAGAAATAAATAAATATTTGAAACACTTTATATGGTATTAAATAACATGATAATACATTAAGTGGGTCATTTTTTATTTGAAAGTTAGACACCTTCATGGTTATTCTAACAGAAAAAAAAAGTTTCTGTGATATATAAAAAAGATGATTGTTAGACAAAGTCAAATTGCATAAGTGGCAAAATATTTTCGATTATGAATTTTTAGCATTTTTACAATGGCTAGCGGAGATTCCCCGAACTTACCAAAACAATATATGTCTTTCGCAAGATCTAGAATACCTGTTATCGGAGCGTTTGTAGATTATTTGAATACAAGTTTTGAATATCTACGGAATAAAAACTTTGTGCCAAATGAGAGGTTACGGGCTAGTTCTTCTAAGCATGCCCTATCAGCAACTTTTGTAGCATTTGTGTGCTTTTCTTTGGGTATGGTTAGCAATGTGAAATTTGAAGTAGTAACCTTTGACGAAGAACCTCTGCCAAATGACCTACACTTCGTTTTGATGAACAAAGTTGATAAGCTTTACATCGACGATATTGATGTTTCTCGTTAGTAATTTGTTTATTGTAAATATTCTAAAAGATCCTTTTGGAGGTTGTAGTAATGTATACATTTTAAAATGGGCATTATAATATATTGGCGATATCCTATGGTTTCTCACACGTTAATTGTACGAGTACTCGTACAATTAACGTGTGAGAAACCATAGGAAACCATATAAATCCGCTAATCGAAAACCAAAAATCATACCAGTCGTTCTGGAGATTAGTCTGAGCAAACAGACAAAAATTTCTTAAATCGTTTACGTTCTAAGTATAGTATATGTGTAGTTTCAAATGCGTCTATATTAAACTGGTATTTTGATTCGAATAACTTAGTATAAAAACTGATACAGTATTTATTTCATAATATATGGTCGGTTAAAATGAATTTGAAGATAATCAACAGCCGTATTTTTAAGAATGTATGTTTTTAAGTAGACAAATTATTGCATTGAGCACTGTATGTTAAGGGTAAGTTGTATAATCTTATTTATTTTTTTGTAGGAATTATGTGGTGCATCGAAGCCGCCGATGCAGTTGTTATAATATTTAGCACATTGCTGATTTGGAACTCGTCGAATGTGGTAAATGTAATATATAAAATTCTCGTGTCACAATGTTCGTTCCCATACTCCTCCGAAACAGCTCGACTGATTCTTATAATATTTTATATGCATATTCAGTAAGCCTGAGAATCGGCTACTATTTTTACATTCCCCTAAATGTTAAGGGTTGTCCACCCCTGAGCTTTTTTATTTTTTTTGATACAGCATTAAAAATGTATACAGTCCTATGTATTTATGAGGCAAAACGTCGTTAGCTGGGTCACTTAGTAAATTTATAATATTAATTTATATGATGTTGTTACCTTCAAACTGTTGATAACGTAAGAACATAATATATATAATATTAGTAATATACGAAAAAAAATCAATCTTTTTACAATATTTTAATCATAATTTCATCTTGAATTTCAAATGACTCGTTTGATGTTTAAGATCTTGATTTTATGGACTACACTTATTTAGTAAATTTTCAATTGAACTATGAAAACATTGTTTGCCTAAATCTATTGTTTAACTTTGAATAAATGGGGAGAACCTTGATAGACGTTTCACCTGAAGTAAAGCGGTAACTGCCGCCCAGAGTCCTCCTAAAAATACTATGGTTCTGTGTTTTTCATAATAATATTCGTAATAATATTTTAGTATTTTTAACGTAGAACGATATGTACGGACTCATTAGAAAAACGATTATTACTTACAAACATTCATACTTTTATAGATAATCTTGGGTTCTCATCTACATATCGTCTTCTATTATATAGTGTGTTCATTCAAAGTAATATTGAACTATGTATTAGAGAAACTGTTAAACATAAAACAGTTATTTATGGTCAACATAAATTAAACGGTAGTAGTTAAAATTATAATGCAAATAACACAAAATTATTTGGATAGGTGATGGAAGCATGGAATTCAAACGTAGATTCAAAATAATGTATCTTTGTAGGCAAAGTCATAAATATCATCGAGTTATAAATTTTATTTATAGATATATTACTGTTAAGTTGTATATCTGATAAACTTCAGAAAAAGTTAATGCATTGATTTCAGCGGTCGCCTCTTAGCGAATATTTATTCTTACCTTGGCTTGGCGCAACTATACGTGGATTGTTTTTAAGGCAAGCACCTACTGCTGTGGCCCTGTTATATACTATAGCCGTCGTCAACGGAAACGTGAATCCTTTATTCCTGACTGCTTTCTCGTTTTTATTCTGTAAGTCAAATTACCACTGAAGGAAAATTACATTACTTTTGTGGGACTCCTGTAACACAAAGATTAATTCTATTTACGATAAACGAATCTTTAAAGGAAAGTATTAGTAATTTCATTCATTATAGATTTTATATATTTTCGGTAAGTTTGTAAAAAGACAAGAAAACGCAAGATGAATAGTTTAAAAAGTTATCATTCATGTTTTTCTATATTTTTATATATGATTCGCGAAAATCCTGATTTAATTTATTCGTTGTGATTATTGATTATATAATTTCGTAAAAATTGTAGGGATTATTAAGAAAATATTTATTTACCCGCTATTTCAGCTGCTTTCCAACTTTACATTCTCACGGGTGAATAAGATGGCGGACCATGATAATTAAATAATTAAATAGCCATTTTGCAAACAGTAACGGTTTGCTAGTTCTATTATAATATAATTAAATTACCACTTTTCTCGTACCGTTAAGAATCAAGAGGAAGATTTTAGTGAAGAAAATTTTTTTTCAGTGGTTGAAGCTCGTTTATGGCTAGAAATAGCTCGGTTGGTGAGTCTTCGCTGGCAACGACGTGACCATGTAGACCTTTCACGACCATCACAGAATGAGGTGGAAACCCTATGGAGCAATGATGATGTGCAGAGCCTTGAAGTTAGCAATTACATTTATTGACTTGGAAAACCAAGTTTATGGACATTTGTTTTTGATTAAATGTTTTTTTGGTTTTTATCTTTGTACACATTTCTTAACGCATGGTGTTACTACTGATATTAAAATTGGAGCAGTTGGTTTATTTCCGAAATATACAATGGTTAATTGGTATATGTTTAATAAAATAATTATTTATTATTAATTAATTAAATCGGTTCCATTTCTGTATGACTGTATTGACTCTGGCGATGATACTATCTGTAGAGGCATACGGGTGATCACGCTTTTAACCAAAATAGGATTTTTATATTTTATCTTTATGTAGGTGTAAAATGAATGTAGGTGATAACTTAGCATTTTTTTTATATTTTATTTTCAGTATTCAGAACATGTACATTTTACGCTTAAATCGCTATGAATATTACAGTACTTTGTGACGTTTTCATCTATGGTGGGTCGTCCGTGACCGAAACGGAAACTACTTACGAATGACCTGTCTGCTTCTCTGATCACTTGTCTGATCGATCTTGCGACCCATTTTCCAAGATGTTCTTTTGCTACGCCAATAGGACCAGTATGATTATTTTTATGTCCATTTAATTAGTATGTCAGTCTGTTTTATCTTTATTTAATTATTTCCATTTTTATGTAGGTATAGGTACAAAACAGTGTATCATAGTGCAAAATGTCAACATTTCACTTATCACGTACATTGAATGACTTTGCAAAATAGAGGCTCTTAATAATTTACACTCGACAAATTAGATTGATAAATGATAAGTTCTATATTTGACATTCTATTTTGTTAAATAAATAATTGTACAATATAATATGAAATTATCTCATATTATATCGTAGAATAACATTTAGGTACATTATTTAAATATGAATGGCGATATTTATGATGACACTAAAGTATGCGTCAGCTATGCGCCATTACATTAGTTAGTCATCTCACTGCCACTGAAAGTTACATCTAAACTAGTCCATCCGTTACAAAGATTAGCTAGAACACATATACAAAGGTTTTTTAAGTCATATTTCTGTTAGTACCAATAAAGTTCCATATAGATTTAGAAACACACTCTTATTTTATATTAGACACTTCTTATCCATAAATTCACATACTTAAACGCATCGCTTTTATGTTTATCGGTTTTTAAATTAAATGAATAAACATGTTAGGTAATTAATAGATGATGTGTGGCCAAAACTTTTAACATTACATTAATGAATAGTTCGCCAAATCCCGAGTTTTAATATTCCTTTCCCACCTTTAATACTCGGACAACAGTAAATGTAGGAACACCATGTTGAAAATATACAAATTTTAGATCGCGCGGCAATCGAGCACCAGCAAACGTACCTTTTACACACTTATTTTATAAATTCAATACGAAAATCCAAATTCCTCACCGTTTACCAAAATTCTTAAATATATTTATATTTAAACGACTGTTTTTATCAAAAAAAGTGAGAATGTAATTACATTCATAAGTATCCATTGTAACATTGTTAGTACGTCATTTTCAGAAATAAAACTATTATCAATTTATTTATTTAAGACATATGAAAGAATCTAATTATATTGTAAAATTATTTATTAGATAAAACTATAACAATAAAAAGTTAAAGTTAGGATATTTAAAGCATCGTTACCAAAATGCAATATTAATAAACATATATTATTATATAAAGATATTCCTTGATGGGCGCATTTGTATGACTATCTGAATTTCTATTTTACATTTATAAGTTGTAACGATAGTACATAAAAAATTATATAAAATATAAAATTATGTATAATAGTCATTATGGCAAATATACATGTTAAATAATAACTTTATTTTCGATTTAGAATTAATGCAAGAATGAATTGTCTGCAATTAAAATATCTATAAAAAAGTTCGTGGTGGCATGAATTTATAATTTCTTGTCTATCGACGAGACAATTTAACCAATTAATTATTTTTATCTATATAGTTTATTCAACAGTCACTTAAATAATTTTATAATACTTCAGTTAAGTTTAACCATAACAGAAGTAATATTTGTTTATTTAAATCATCCTAGTAAGCAATTTATTTATAAATAGCTTTAATCCGCGTGATCGTTCGCGTTAACGTTCTAAGAATATTTAATTGGAATAAAACCTATACTATGTTTTATCTATAAGTTAATTTTATACACAATGAACAACAAACTTAGGCTGCATCGCAGTTATAATAATAGTAGGTATAAGACTTATCAAATCATTGATTTAAATCCCTTAAAAGAGAAACTAAATTGTAAATTAAGGATAAACACAATTTAGTTTCAAAAATCGTTATTATTTTGATATTGGTGAAGCGGTGCGTACACTTTTGCATCCACGAATTATGGGTACAATCCTTTCTTAGTCTAATGTGGAAACATTTTGTTTTCAATAAATATTTTGTAAGTAAGTATGGTAATTTTAAAGCATTACACGATCAGAAGGATAAATGAAAATAAATGATAGATTGAATAATAATGATAACACATATCAATGAGCGAGTCACGCTCGTTCAGTTTTATCAAGAAAACGTTAAAAGAAAAAGAGTATTTAAATGCTTATCTATTGATTAATTACAAAACTTTTTACCTAGATTTCTTAAATACATAAGTTTACAATAAGACTTCAATGAGCTATTACTAGCGTTAATTTAACCTTGGAATATGTAAACAAGTAAACCTCTGAATATTAAAATTATGCTTCTACGCAGATCGAAAACGGTGACGTAGCTAAGCCGGGTTACATATACAGTAACATGGCTAAAATGTAAATATATGGCATGCTCCATTTTGTTATACATGATACTAACACCTTGTAAGAAAAATCTCTTTATATGGAGATGCTTTAATTATAAGTTATGTTGGTAAAAATGATAAAAGATTTAAAACGTATTTTGAACTAAAAATATATAATAAGTAACTTTTGCTGTGTATTCACTCCTTTGAACAAATGCGTTTTTGCACTTTCGAAGTATTAGAACATAGGTTATATTTTGGATCTTCATTATGAAGTCTTAAATTAATATACTATTAAAACTGGTTTTACGTCACCAGACACTACACTTATGGTTCGGGTTCATAGCAGAGCCAGGAGGACATTGAAACTCTCTCGCAAAGTCTTTTGAGTTGGATAGAGTCCCGATAACTCTAAATCTGCCTGGAGAATGAACTGCTGTCTTCAGTTTATTACGCATGGCTTCCGGACGCATTGCACCGCACCATACCTTAACACAAAAATGACTTACCTTCAGCTGGTGGTAAATGAAAGTAATATTGATGTAAAACGAGAAGGTACAAAATCATTTGGATGTATAGGCCAGTTTTGTGGCTATTTAGTAAAGCAAGTCAGTTAGTTGATAATGATTTACGTGATTTCTAGACTTAATATAAATCACCATTATAATATCTATGTCTGTTAAATAGTATATCTATTTATTTATAATAATATTTTCGGGTCAAAAAGTTGTTTCGATTCGTACTTTTCTTTCATTTGCTGTTGAATGTGTTTGTCACAACAACGTAGGTAGTTGTATGAAAATACTAGTCTTAGTTTCGAGTTGTATTGTATGTTTTATTACCTGTGCGAAGTTCAAAAAGAATAGTTGAGTGTGAGTATGGTTTAGTCCAGGAAGCGTTTCACCAGCCGCGTCATGCTGCTCCAGCCAATGCAAATAGGCGTGGAATGCTTGTTTGACCCCACCATTATCTGCTATATTCTCACCCTGTAAAACATTTATAAAAGAGCAAAAATTAGTATCAAAAAATGGAAAATCATCTGGAAGTGATCTAAGATCCTTAATTACGTATTAAATATATAAATATGAATAATATAAAGTTCAGTTTGTTTGAAAAATAATTGATTCGTAAAGAACCGCTTCCTTCGTTTCTATTACCTGAGTATTAACACCATCTAATTTCATATTAACTTCAGGTACTATGTACTGGCCATATTGGTCGATAAGACATTGGGCGCGTTTGTGGAAGGCTTCAATCGCGCTGTCTGACCACCATCTGTGCAAGTTTCCTTCACAGTCGAACAGTCTACCTTTATCATCAAACCCGTGGGTTATTTCATGCCCTGAAATAATATAGACGATTTCGAAATTTTAGAAACTAGACTACTTAATTTATATCTTATCCCTTATTAAAGTTTTGACAAATGTTAATTTAAACAATTTAAAAGTTTTTTGATGTAAGGTTGGACGTATGATCATTTTTTATACAATATGAATATTTACTTCCTTGTGTTTATCTTAAATATTATTATTGTAATGTATTTTACTTCGATACAAGTTTTATTCTTCAGTGGTCTTAGAGAGTTATAAAATGTTCATAAAAATGTTTCGTAACTATAAGTTATGTATTAATAACTTTTATCACTTAGTTTATAAACTTACCTATTACAACTCCGATACCACCAAAGTTAAGGGAGCGTGGAAAGTGGCGATGATAAAAAGGCGGCTGAAGAATACCAGCGGGGAACATTATTTGATTCTTGTTCCGACTATAATAAGCGTTTACCACAGCTGGGGCTGTGTTCCAGAGGGTTTTGTTCACGGGCTGACCTATTCTGTGGGAGACTGCCATGACATTAATAGTTAACGTAGTCTTACCAAACTACTTACGAGTATAATAAATATGCAAGCTGTATTGTATAATTGTTCGTTTTTATTAGGTCAGTTTGATTTTAAAACGAAAAGAACAAAGTATTATATCTATTAAAACCCATTCTCTCAATCTCACCTCGATTGTTCCATTTTAGTCAAATGCTGAAGTATATTCAAAATATTCTCAAAATATTTATCTGGATGAATCTTTACTTCTTTGTACCTTTCATCTAGTTCATGTTTTTTCAATATAAAATCTGGATATCCTATTCTCAGCATCATAGAATCTACTTTATGAGCGGCCAGATTTTTTGTTTCATCGTCGATCCAATTTGTCATGTGCAGTAGTTCTCTGAAGGATTCCTGAATTTCTCTGGTCATAGTTAGGGTATCATTTTTACTTATTTCGTCAAAATATTTCTGTACAAACATTGAACCTAGCGCCATTCCCATATTAGAATTAACTTGAGAAATGCAGTTCTTCCATCGAGGAGGAGCTTGTTCCCGACCAAATAATATAAAGTAAAATCTGAAAAAATAGAACGTAATGTTTATACATAAAGATTTTTATGAAATAGATTACAAAAAAGTACCTTAAGCAAAAATGTATAATTTATGACCATTTTGCTATTCAAAATTTTTAAACATTTCGCCCTTGAATTTTTGATATCAAAATTATTTCTGGCATATAGGCAATCTGCCTTAAACTCACTGTTGTTTAGCGGATTGAAAGCGGTCGTCCAGGTTGTTTACGCGATGCCTGACGAAACGCCACAACAGGTAATTTGCCAAAGTGGTCGGATCCGTCTTCTTTATTAACTGAACCAAGTGCTGCCAAATTGTTATATAAAGGTTCTATAAATAACTCATGATTCGCATGTACGATCGAAACTGACAATATTGTACGTATATAAGAAATTGACAGGCTTATAAGGGATATCTCGTACAAACTAACAACTATCTTGCAATTTTTTTAATTCGGTAAATAAATATTCAATTTTAAAGACAAATTCATATGAAATTTTTTGCCATACTCTGAGGTACCTTCACAGTAAAGCGTTATTCATAGGTAACAAATGAAATGTGTTTGGATTTTCTTACCCGAACGTAATTTAATGCGAAAAGTACAACAGTTTCCCCAGAATCAACAGTTCTGTTCATCACTATACACAAATATCTTCTCCAGTCAACTTCCGGTACTAGCGTCTCCAACTTGGACACAGGCATCCTTCTATATAGTTCGGACACATTACGTCTATCTTCGGGAGCAGACGTTATCTTGGCTAGTCTTAGTTGAAAGGAAAAATTTAATGCCAGACATGAAACAATACTGTTATAATAATGATTTTCAATTTATTGTCATCAAAATTAACAAATTAAGTGATTACTATGGAATTAAAATACTTTTTTAAAATTGGTTTAGTCATATACATATATAACCATTACAATGAAGACTAAAAATATTAAGCTGTAAAACACACTTCAATCTTACTCACTTGATCTCAAAGTCAATTAGTTTTTCAACACTTGACTTCACATATCCAGGCTCTCCTCCTAGTAAAATTGCTATTTTTATTAAATAAGCTTTATAAGCATTCAAATACGGCAAATTTGATCCTTGAAGAAAGTAATCTCGTGTTGGTAAACCTATTTCAAAAAGAAAAATAAAAGTGAATCACAACTGTTATTGGATAAAATCTTCAATAGTTTTATAAAACATTTAGGAATTATCTAGTTTTTTACCTAAACTGGTTTGGTCAAATTGAATGACATATTCGTCAGAATTTTTTATATCTGGACCAACCCATTGAGATATCAGAATATCATTATTGAATAATCTTAATTTTGCCATAAGTTCTAGCCAATTAAAGTTAAACGGAGTCCATTCAGAATTTAAAATCGGCCAACCACCGAAAAGATTCAATAAATCCAAAAGAGGCTGTTGACCACGTTGTCGTAATATATCATGATTCATACAGGACTTGAATAAGTATCTGGCTTTTAAAGTAGCATCACTTTGCGCTGGATCATCATCTATTATTTGTTTTAAACGTTTAAAGTGTGATATTATCTCTTCAATAGGTTTTTGCATCCTTTTAACTCTTTTATTAGTGAGTAATCGTCTTCCATACCTTACGGCTTCAATATCAGTTTTTTTCAATGGTGGTTTCAACCACTCACGATATTTGCTTATTTTATGATCTCGTTTGCTAAGCGTGTGTTTTATTTTTTTTTTATTATTTGTAAATAAGTATTCATGAATTTTGTATTTAGTTTTCGATAAAGGTTTCTTATTGCTTCTTGTCGCTTCATCTAAATATCTACGTATTCTATTGATAATTTCAGATTTATTGTCATTGTCATTTATAGTGTAATGAGTTAATTTTTCTGTATCATCCGATAATTCACTGGATTTTGTTAAGATAATATCTATGTGCATTTGACTGTTAATATTGCAAGGGCATGGGGAAGGTTTCAATACTTCTAAAAAATAGTCATCTAAATCTAAATGCGGCCCTGGATAAGAAGAGGAGACAGACTCTGTATTCTTAAATTCAAGTAAATCTTTAAGAACTGCGTCTAAGTTTTCCCTTAGCATTTCAAATGTATCATAACTGTAATGAAGGAAAGTAATCTTAAGATAAATTCAGGCTTTTTTAAATTAGTATTAAGTTTCTTACCCGGCTTTGTCAGCTGGTATGGAATTTAAGGCTGGCCAGTTCCCACAGGCATATTGGTAAAAATCGTGACATGGATCAGCTTCTTCATCCATATATTGCTTCATAATCTTCGCTTGGGTATTTCTTATGGTCTCTCTATCACCTTGTCCTTTCCAGAATGAATGTATACCTAAAATGACGACTCATTTCACAGACGTAAGATTTCATTGAAATCGGGCATGAACTTGACTTATTTAGTCGAGATAATAATTGAATAATAGACTTTAACGTAGCACGCTGATGTCGGCATCCACTGTTATCAATTTGTCACAACTACATACATGTATGAAAATACTCTGTCTGGAAATTTAAATATAAATAGTTTGTTTGGTTTGTAGATTTATGTAAAGAATTGTATTGTTGACTATTTTAATATTTATTTAATTTTATTGGAATTGTTTACTGAAAATTATAAGATTATGAAATTTAATTAATTCCAGTACTGGATAGGACGTGAAAGTTTGTCACTGTATGTCTTTTGATTTTTTTTAAGCTGAGTTCTACTGGATAATACTAAAATACCTTTATGAGATCGTGTAGGCTTGTACACATGTACTGCTGAGCTCATTTCGCCTTCTTCTAATTCAGGTTGTCTTCGAACTTGTTCAACATCGTCTAATGGCCCACGATCTACGTAAATCTCAGGATGTGCTACACTAAAAAATTGCAGGTGTTATAATATATTACAGGAATTGTGTTGTTGTTATCCGAATTTAAACAATTAATGCACGGCATCACTCACAATATAACATTACTAAATGGCCAAATGTATATCTTAAGCAAGTAATTACCTTATTATTACAATTATCTAACTTAAAACAACAAATGGTGCCAAATCTTACTTTTGTAATTTGCCATCGTCATCGTAATAATAATTTTGTTCACTTTCGTATACGAAGTCTTCTTCGCTTCCTTCCTCATCGTCATCATTTGGTATAACAGACCGCCCACTAGAAATATGTACGTAGTTTCAATATAACTATTAAAAATAGAGACAAATTGGTGTTCAAGATTGGCTTATATGTTTTTTTACTAAGTGAATGATATAGAGGTGAACAAAAAGTCCTTAAAAACACATACACATTGTCTTTAGAAGTTAATGTAAATTGGCTTCTGCGTTTAATCCTTTTCGGTGGATTGATAGTAGTCTGTTGTGCGTTCCACGCTGAATTGTCTCTTGCTACGTTAATATAAGTCTCAGTTTTAATATCAGAGAATCGTCTACCCAAAACAATATCGTCGGGAGGCAAGAACGATGTCCGGAAACCTTTGAAAACATCGCGATCTTCGGGTTCGACACTCTCTAATTTTATGTAATTTTTGGGGATGTTTTTAACAATGAATTGGTCTGACGGATCTCCTAATGAATCCAAAGGTCGCTTGTAAACAAAGTACGATATAGATACAATTAAAGTAATAGATATTATAGAAATGAAACGGCACAAATTAGCACTTTTTGATTTAACTGATAATGTTTGGGATGGCGTGTCTACGCGCGTCATTGCACCTTTCGACTGACAGTGAAACATCGTCGGATTTATAACTGGAATTATGCTGTATACAACCTACTTATATAACTGCCATTGTAAGCTTGACCCTGGGTTGTTAGAGGCGAATATGAGAACTATTCAGAACATAAGGAATATAGTATTGCAAAAAATCACAAAAGATACATTGTCATATTTAAATCGCGAAGCAAACTTTTTGGACAACAATTACGGAGATAATTTCAAATATTTTTTAATACATTTCTGGATATGTCAAAATATATATTAATCGTGTTTTATAACTTTATAAAATATATCTTTAATTATTGTAATGAATTCATTTACAGAAGTTTCGAAACAAGTTCATTTAATTGACGATTTGATATTGGCCGAAATGATTTCTGGTAAGTGTATGTTTAAAGATTTTTTTAATTAAATGATGTTAAAAGGAATTTTAACGACCTATTATTTATATATATGTGCATTAATCAACTAACAAGGTCGTACACCTGTGCTCACAAGTAGGTTTATTTCTTCAGCTTTTCTCTATTGTAGGCCATTTTCCCGCTATAATGTATAGTTAATGAGATTCAAGGAATCAGTTTATACTAAGTGTATTATAAGAATGTGATAAGATTTATGTTATGTTGTAGGCAAAAAAGATTTCTGTGATAAATCAATAGAATTTAGTAAACAGTTACTTCTCACAAAATGCTGGTTCATGAGAGTATCGTGGAAAAATAAAAGTGAATTTCTTTTAATATTACTGGACGATGTAACAAGTCTATGGACATTGTCATTATTACTCAAGTCAATTTGGAACTGTAGACCTAAAGATGCAGTTTTTTCTATTTGCGAGTAAGCACTTAAGAACTTTTTAAAATATTTGATATCATTTCCCATATTTAATTGTATAGATTTTTATAAATAACACAGTCAATCCACGTTTATAAGCTTTCTTAGCTCATACAAAATGAATCATAAAATACGGTGATTACTCATGTGTATTAATGTTAAATTAAAAATAAAGAGTAGGAAGTCATTAAAACAAACATATTTTACCTAATTAGAATTCCACAAACTAGCGATTTCTGTTGCAGGCTGTATGTTTTCAAGGTGTAACCTAACATAACCTTGTGACATAATTATTTCCAGAAAAAAAATGTGGAGTAGCTATGACCAAGTTCCGATGGATAATAATAGAACTGCCTTACCAACGTCTATGGTAGATGAAGCTATGAATAATGACCGCGCTTGGTTTTCAACACTTGAACCAGTAAGTTAATGTAAACGCTTTAATTAGATGTAAAGAAGTATTAAAGCATTTTAAACATTATCTAGACAGTTGCCTGATTGGGTTAAATTATGAATATCTGTATATTTCTTCATCTCTTAGATAAAAGATTAAATATTTTTTGTAACAAAAGCTATTTAAAAAAAGTAATAAATTTTTGTGAATTTTAAATTTCATAGATAAAACGCACTATATATCTTGAAATACATTATAAAAGCTTTGAATTCTTAAATTATTTTTCGTCAGGATCAGCAAGCCTTAGTTTTATGTGAACTTTTGACGGTCGCCGGTGGTCCCATCATGTGGAAGGTTCTCAAAACAGCTCAACATACATACGAAACTCACCGTGAACGACAATTTGAGGACATTCTCGAATATGCAGTTGTTAATGAAGCAGAGAAACAAAAGACTGCTAACGTTGAACAGGCAATTACAAAGTTGATTTTATATATATTCCTATTAAAAATACATAAAAAGATTAATGCGTTTATGTATTTGTAATGGTAATGCTTTTTAGTTAAAAAAAGAGACACCGCGTGGGAAAAATTCGTTTTCACAAAGTCAAGAAAAACAACCACCTCTACCCGGTCAAGCACAAAAAGAGGTACATCAAGGCATGACTTTAATTCCGTCTTTAAGATCTCAATAATGCAGTTTAATAGTTTTAAAGTTTCGATTGTTTTGGTATTACTTAATATATTATTTAAAGTTGGATTCAGTCTTATCTATTTGGAACTCTACGGTAAAAGCAATTCGTGACAGTTTCAAACTAGAGGAAATAGAAATGACGTTCAGAGATGAAACAAAAAGAACAATTTGGAAAGTAAACAGACCTAAACCTGAAAATTTGGAAACCGTTGACTTGGTAAGATTACCTAGAATATGGTGCAAAATAAGATTTTGATTCCACTTCCGAATATGACATGTTTCTCTATAACAAAGTACAATTCAATAATTAATTAAATGTGTACTATAATAAAAATGATTTCCATAATTATATTTTTATATGCATTTGTGTAGGTAAGGTTGTTTGATATCACAGGAATAATTCATACTTGTGGTAGACAATATTAAAATATATGATTTTGAAATATTAACCTGTGAGTCCTTGTAATTTGATAGTTTTAGAATTAAATACTTCATTCAATATCAGCTACAACACTGTTTCCATGGAGGAAACATGAACGTACAGGAAGTAGATTTTATATTACATATCATTTTGGTGTCATTAAAAATAGTTAATCAATTGTAGATACAACTTCTGCCTTCAATTATTGCGAAACGGATCATATTATATGTACCTCAAACTCAACACAGTGATTTATCACGAGTCAACAAATATTGGGCATTCCTTATAGATGAGATAAAAGCCGAAACGTTGGCTAGGCAAAAGATTAATATGGATATCGAGAAACTAAGGGTCAGTTGTAATAGTATTACACAATAGTAAATATTATCTTATCCTCCTCGTGATTTAAAAATTACAATCAAAACAAATGAGGACTATTTTACTTCAATTAGTTTGTCGAGCGTCGTGAATTGATTTTTATTGATATAATAGCTATATATGTAAGGAATAGGTAATGTAATATCTTAAATTTGGGTCGTTGGTTATGTACAAAGCCTATCTGAATTGAAATGATTGAATATAAATTATTTAAATAATAATTGTATATGTATAGTATACATTGTATACATATAACAAGTCAGTAGAAATCGCGTGTCTGTACATTAAATTAATTTATCCAAAAATAATGTGATAGATAACTAGAAGTGGTTGATACTAGACAGAATCGATATAAATGTGAGCGAATCACAAGGCGCACGGGGAAAGCTAGTAATCTATTAAATCAAGATTATATAAAAATACATTTCTTTAAGGATACCATACTCCGTCACGATCACGAATTAGGTATGATGAACACAACTATCTCAGACATCAATACCTCTGTGACATCTTACATAAAGCCTACAAGTGCAGCTGTCAGTAAATCGGTTCCATCATTTGGCTGGAGAAATGTGAAAGGCAGAAAGCCCGCGATGAGTGTAAGTGGATTTGTTTAACGCCTACGATATTCAACCCGCAAATATTTTGTGACGCCAAAGCGTTGCAAGGATTCTTGTTATTATACGATATTCATACTGTATCTTTTAGACATCGTTATTCAGTTTTAATATCGTATGTTTGATGCGTTGGTAGGTAAACATATTATAGTAACATCTCATGTCATTGTGAATAAATGAATTAATAATGTGTAATAAATCACAGTTAGTCCTTTTTATGTTTCACTTAGACATTTAAAAGGTTAAAAAATATGTCCGACCTGCATAAAAGACTTGATCAACGTGGAGCGGCTGATGAAAATATTTGGCAGTGGTGTTCTAACATTTTGAAGTTACATGAGAAAATGGGTGACCAAGTGCATAATGTTAGTAATTATATATCTTCATAAACTTCGATTGAGGCTATTTGACAGTTACTTTACTTTTACAGATCATGAAACCTATTCTAAGTTTTACTTTTAGGTACTGTTTAGTGTATTTTCTTTTACAATTTTTACCCATAGCTTGTATGATTCAGTGATTTAGTTTGATATAACGAAAATAATTTATTAATACTATTTCTAGAAACAAGAAATCGAAGGGACCTTACCCCTAGGAAGTTTAAACTTTCCTTGCCCTCTTATGATCCATAAATTTAAGATACCACTTGAATATCCTCTTGTAGTGGATCCAACAATAAAGTAAGATTTTATGATGTCAATAAAATGATTTCTTTAAAATTTGTAATAAAATATGTGACAAACTAGATATTCAAGCATTGAAAAATTGACTCGGTAAAATATGTGTGGGGTAAGTAAGACTTTATTATGATAAGGGCGGCAATCTTCAACTTGTCTTAGAAAACATGATATTTGTAATAAAAACAATTTTTAGATTTACAGCAAAAGATATAGAAAACAAATCACGCAGATGGCAGAACAAGGATCTTTCGTCTCTTTATCCTGTCACGAAAATACCTTCTTACCTTTCGCTCTTTTAGAATGTTTCGATATGTACTATGTATGTTCCTTATTTGATCTTATATAAACTGCTATCAATACAATATTTTGGTCTTTATTATTTTATGTAAACAATAATTATTGATACTCCAAATTTACCGCGATAAAGCCACTGGTGGGACATTAGAATCTCATTTATTATTAATTGAACTTTTGTTTTTAATCTACACAACATTCTAAGAAATTTGTATATTTTGTATCAATTTACTAGCTAAATTAGAAACTAATTATGTTCGAATTGCAAAATGCAAAATACTTTGTTATTTAGCCCTAAGAATCCTTAACATTCTTAGAACTAATTTTTACAATTATATAATAATACAAAAAAGAGTTATCAATGACTATACCAACCTATATATATATATATATATATATTAGAGATGGGACAACTATAGTCCAACGTCGGTTGTCAAGTGTCAATATGAAATATTTGTGACATATGACAATGACAGTAATAGTTATTGACAGTATTCAATTGATGGCGATTTCTTTATTGAGTTGAGTTTAATTTCTAGAACGAAAAACAAGTTGTGCTGCATTTATTTCTTATCGTATAACTTTGTGTAGACAATACACAAACATTTACTCATCAGTAAATATTTATCATGAAATCTCTGTTTTAATTTTGAATTAGTGTCTAGTTATCACCGTAAATTATAAAAATGAGTAAGCATATGTATTCTACTGCAAATTTGACTGACAAAGAATTGAAAGAACAAGGAAATGGACTGTTCAGCTTGCGACGTTTTGAGGATGCTATGAATTGTTACACGAAAGCTATTGTAAGTAATTATTTTATTGTGATCAATAATATATTTAAATAAGTGTTAATGGTTGAATGGTCATGTATAAATTTATTCAATAGTAAAGAAGGACTTATGCCAAGGCAATAATTTGAATAAATATATGTTAAATTTACACATATTGATGTTAATCACCATGAGTATGAAAGTAAACAGATTATATTTTTTAACTTCTAATAAATATAATTAAAACAACACTTACATCTGTTTCCATAAAATTTTATATTTACAGACAGCTGAATCTCTTTTCAAAGTACATGATTTTCTTATGTTATGTTTTGTTTTTGAATGAGATTTGGATTTATTTTATCTTATAGTTGACACCTCCTCACACTATTGTCACAAAATATATATAAAACTTATAGGCTAATCATATTCCTCCATGTATCATTACTGAGTATAATAGTCACTGATATTCCAGAATTTTTGAACAGAAAATATTCAACCTACATGTATGTATTAATATTTTGTTTAGATAAAAAATCCATCAGTTGCAACATACTTTACAAATCGAGCTTTATGCCATTTGAAGATGAAGAGGTGGGAGGCAACATGTCAAGACTGTCGGCGGGCTCTAGACATAGATAGCAATCAAGTAAAAGGTCATTTCTTCTTAGGACAGGCTCTTGTTGAACTTGAATGTTATGATGAGGCCATAAAACATTTGCATAGAGGTGAATAGTAATGATTTATTACTATAATTACATATTATACTTAGATTAACAGAAATTATAACTATTTAATAACAAATTTTTTATATTAAATAATAATATTTTTTATAATAAACACACATTAGTAACACTGTCAAAATCTACTTAATTCTATTTGCACTAAGTGTGTTAGATGTTGAATGATAATCTATAAGTCACAATTGTATCTGCAGCTAATGACTTAGCTAGAGAACAGAAGTTGAATTTTGGTGATGATATTGCTGCTCAAATACGAATTGCTAGAAAGAAGAGATGGAATGTTCAAGAGGAGAAAAGAATATCTCAAGAAATTGAACTTCAGACATATTTGAATAGGTAATTATTTATTTTAAATTTTTATAAAGAACCTAGATAATAAAAAAGAGCTTTGAACTTTAATTTCATTATGTTTATAAACATATAGTAGGGTTGAGCTGTTATGAAAAATTTAATAATCCCTGTCTGTATATGGCTGCAAAAAAGTTAGGTTTTTGTATTCTAATATAAGAGACCTATAGATTGGGATATTATAGTAGAAAATGTATTTTTAGTCTTCAACTGATTATTAAGTGTTTTAATCTTGGCAATTGTGAATTCAAGCTGAAAAGTGTTGCATCATTATTCCAGGAATGTAACAAAGTAACTATATTATTGACATTAATGTAATCCCATGAAAGTATCAATATACTTATACTGGCACAATTTGAATTCTATAGCATTTTATTTCTAAAAAATTATAAGTTAAAGAAACGAGACAAGTATTTAATATGCTTAAATATTCCAATATGTGTTTTTATTTGTGGTGAAGATAGCCTCCACAATCAGGGATTGGAGTCAGCAAGCTAGTCCATTAAGTAATCACATTTAATAATGACATTATAATATTGCAGATTAATAAATGAAGACTTACAACATAGAATAGAAGCAATAAAACTAGATAATTTAAATGAAGATGAAACTAATACAAAAATTGCCAAGGCTGAGGAAGAATGTGTAAGTTTTATACATATAAAACTTATAACTATCGGACTCGGCGAAGTTTGTTTCATTTTAGAGGCAATGAATGAGCAGATATTGATTTTTTATAGGATAATGAATATAAATAAAATATATCAAGTATTTTAATGATTCTCTACTAGCCATATTCTATATTTTCGAAAATTGAGATGACTCAGTTTTTCATACAAAAATATCTAAAGTCCTTATAAAATCACTTATAAGAAGTTATTTCCAGATTTACAACTTAACATACCACCCCATACTAGTAAGGAATAATCCCATTTGTGATGTGACGTTTTCTTGCGTCATAGCATTACCGTATATACTGTTTGTAGCAGACTTAATTCATTAAAGGCTGTATCGTAAGAAAAATAGTATAAAATACACGCAATGTACCATACTAATTGGTTTAGTTTACATAAATGGTATAAAGATGTTTATTTTTACAGAATAACTACAGCAGCGAGTTGAATAATCTGTTTTCTAAAATTGACGAACGACGGAGGGTAAGACATTTTAATTTATTAAATATTTTTAAGGAGTTTTGAATTAAACAAGTTATTTTTATGACTCCATGAATTGAAATGATACAGAATGTCTAGATTAAACTGAGACATTATTTAATTAAACATGTTGATTTTGTTGTATTGTATTTTATATTGAAACAATTATGTTACATAATCAACAAAAAAAAACTTTTATTACTAGTCTTAGAGTTGGAAATATAAAGTTTTCTAACTGAGCACTCAAAAAGTGATGATTTGTTGCGTTTAGAAAAGCGAAATCCTATGAGCTTTAAGTGCTTCCTTTATGTAAGAAAGTTATCGACAGAGGAGCATGATGCTTGTTGATTACATTATTTCGAGCAGAGGGAAAAGAAATTTTAGAATTCTATTCGAATTAGAAATCTGATAGCGAGATTTATGCCGTGACGAGTGAATGGCAATTAATAAACTACTATTATGAATATGTTTTTTGGATGTTTGTTAATTAATCCTGCTAAAACAGATTAATGGTTTCGGATGAAGTTTGACATAATCTCTTAGATAGTGACACATAGAATATGTTCTAATCATTTTCGCATTGCATACAGAAACGTGATGTTCCGGACTATCTTTGTGGTAAAATCAGCTTTGAGATTCTCAACGAGCCCGTCATTACTCCTAGTGGCATTACATACGAAAAGAAGGACATCGAAGAACATTTAGAGGTTAGTTTGATTAGTGGTACTTCAGGATTTTATCTGCATTATAGGTATAAAAATTCTGGTGAAAAACATACTTAATGTAAAATGTAGTTTTCTTGGTATGTGAGCTACAGAAATCGCTGAATTGATTTTGATGAAGTTTGATGGTGGTAAATTTGGAAGAAATTGCAGAAATTGAATTTTGCATATAATGTGGATTAAACCACACAGCACCATACTTTTTTACATTATGGATAGTGTGACCTCATACTGATATTTTCCCACTTCCAAGTCACTTGGTGATGCATTGTTAGTTTTTAAATTTAATCTGAAAATGATTTGAGAAATCGATAATCTTTAAATACTGCTGTTGTTCTTCTTTGTCGTCTAGTGCAATTGAATTCGAAGCGGAGATTGCTAATTATAATTCCTTTTTACAGCGAGTTGGCCACTTCGATCCTGTGACCCGGGTTAAGCTGACAGCAGATCAGCTAATACCAAACTTCACCATGAAAGAGGTAGTTGACGCTTTCTTGCAAGAAAACGAGTGGGCCCTGGATTATTAATCTATTTTAATATCGAGTTCCCTCAAAATATTAAGCAATTCCATAGATATAGGTCTAGAACTATGGAATTTTTAATGTAACGTGAATTGATCTCATATATAAAGAGGATATATATTTGTTTTTAAGTAACTTTAGGATTGCAAAAAATAGATTATCTTGTTTCTTATAACGATAAAAATTGTTTTTGTAGTTTATTTCAATAGAAAATATAACTTCTTAATTTACATTGTAAATGCCCACCATCTTTGTTTAATCTTTGTCGATCCTTATACAACATCGACATTTCATATCCTCTATGCATATGAGATCTGTGCTAGAGTAGTCTAACAACTTTGTAGAAAAATCGCGTCGATGCTTGTAAATAGAATGACCAAATGTCATATATCTTGCCTAAGACAGGAATTAATATTTATGTTATACAAAAGTAAGACATGAATTTTAATTAGGATTTATTTTGATAGTATGTCGTTATAGTTATTCAACATATTTTCCCGAGGTATGTGCAATTGGATCTTCGTTTTTCTAATTAAAAGTAATCGTAATACTTTATGATAACTTTTAATAAATATAAATTTCATTTATGTTGAAATTTGATTTAGTTTCTCGCCGGGTTTAGACGTATTTCTCTGTAGTCACCAAATTATTTTAACAGAAAAAGGAATTTTTGTTATGTATCGTGTTAATTAGTTGTCAAATTAAATGTGAAAAAATTCAAAACGTTTAGAATCGTAAAAATATAGTTTAACCCGTTCACTTGTATTACCGATCCGTAAAGGGTGTTTTTTATATTTGTCTTGTCACAACAAGTTTGGACTATTTTTTTGAATCGATCATAAAAGAAAATCTTCTCAGAAAAATCATCTATCTTCGCTTGATAGAACTCTTATTATATTTATAAATTTGTTATCGGTGATGCTCTTTCATCATTAAATTGATGGAAAAGACTGTCAAAGTACATCACTGTCATGATTGGTTTGGCATATCTATTATGTACTCGTAATGTTAATTTGTGATATATCCCCTTTTTGCTACATTGTGCTATATGGCTGTTCTGGACACTCCAAGACGGATATCGTCTTGCTTTACCCTTTACACCCGCCTTGTCGCCCTACATTCATTCATTCTGTACTGTATTTATGCAGGAGAGTATGTAAGTTAGTTTTTATTAATTTCGTTTTTAGCTACGGTTTTATCAATAAACTTCACTTATGACTTTTGGCCGGGTCTAAAATAGTTGTTTGTTCAAGGTAAGAACATGAAGTGATCATCGCTTTTACATTTGGTCTTGTTAAGTCTATAAATAATAGTCAACATCAATAATAGTTTTTATCGCAGTTATTAATTTATTACGTCTGTTTAAAGATTCCTACTAGTTTCCCTAAGATATTAATAACGGATTTACTGTTGTATGTTCATATGTTAGCTTGCCCCATATCTAGAGCTAGTTTAAAGAGAGTCAGGATTAAGTGCACCATCGAGTCGTTTTTGGGAAAAAATTAATAAATAAGTATAGTATGTTTAATATGTGATTATGAACGGAATTAATTTCCGATCCGTCTTCCAATACGCTGATTTATTTTATAGTATACTTTATGGTATAGTCCGTTTGGAGTGGTGTAAAGCTTAAACAATTATAGCGTACTTTTAAACCAAAAAGACGATGTAAAGACCGTCTATTGAAGTCAAGAAGTTATCATAGCCTTATAAAGTTCCACGTAATAACTATTTTTTAAGATTATAATTCTGTAACGGTAAATATTTAAACGTTGATGCTAAATATATAGATTCAAACATATTTAATCGATATTTATATAAATAAATACTGAGTATAGGTAACGTTCAACATGAAGGCGACGAAACGATTAAATTTCATAGTTGACTGCTATTGTCTATAGACATGTTTATATATAGGCAATGTTCATGATAATTTTTTTCCTGTATAGATTGTTTGATTTAAAAAAAAACTATTCTAAAAGCAATTAAGTCAAGAGGAAAGAAAAAACGTTTATATTCTTTTTTGAATTTAGGATTTTTCATAAATCAAAAAGTTTTTATTCTCCATCTCTTTGGTGGCATTCCTGCCCTGTCTCATTGACAAATGAACATTGAAATGTTACACTACTATTTTATTTTGAATCTACGATTTGGAATTGTCGATAGGAGACGATTTTGGCAAAATATTGTATTTAAAATGTTATTCTCTCATATATTTATTTTCTCAACTAGGTTTTTTTATAAAATAGATATAAAAGTAAAATACAAAAACGTAAATACAAAAATAAAAATAGTATAACAAACCTAAATCTGGAAAACCACCAGCAGCGGAGCTTGGCGCAAGCTACCGATGGTTAGGGCCGCAGAGAAAGAAACCTTCTGACAATACGTGCTGTGTCTAGGAGACTGCCTTTTGCATCTGTCCCTTGACCCAACTATCTAGCGAGAGACTTTTTAGTTGTTGGTCAAGACTCTTCGCTATGAGACCGTTCACGCTAACTACTATAGGGACAATGAAAGCGGGATGGTGACATCGATTAGAACGTTTATTATTATGTTACTTTTATTAGGTTATAGTATTCAAGTTCTTAAGCTATCGTAAAATAGAAGTGTGTGAAATGTGTGAAAATCAAGATGTTTGCAAAGGATAAGGTTTGTTTATGTTTTACATAAAATTCTCTCAAAATGGACTATTTGTCAGAAATTTACATAATTCAACTATACAATTTTCCCGTGTCATGTATTTTTTAAAAAGAGGTTGGTCGTGGGAGTGTAAGTAATCAATAATGATTAAAAGAATAATTTTTTACCAGTTCTTGCTTGACTCTGTTTGAAATAGCTTAGAGTAGCATTGTAACTTGTATTTAATTTAGTATAACTTTTCTTTCAGCTCTAATTTAAATTTACTTTCTTTTTAATTGAAACGATGGTGTAGTATTAACTATTTCTATTTTTCGATTTTGTTCAGTGGCAGGTTACTTCGTGGTAATTTTAAAAAAATAAAATTGATATTAACGTCTGCATGTATGATGGATATGTCGTTGTGTTTGTCGTTATATGGATGGCGTAATGTCGTTGTTCGTATGACTAGAAACTAATGTATCACCTAAATTTATTTTATTGTTTTCGAAATCTAAATAAAATTTCATTAGATATTAAGATTGTATTTCATTTTGGTAACATTTAAACGTGAAAAGCTCAAGGGTAAAGTGGACTTGAATAAATTTTCAGTAAAAATTTTGACAGTACATTTTAAAGATGTCACTATGAAAGGAGTATTTATCAAAAGGGACTTTTGATAAATACTTGTCCTTACTAAGATCTTAGAAATGTATTTCGTTTTTCAGTGCACATGTGATTTTTCTGATCATACTATTAAAATATTATATGATATTATTTTAATATGATCATAAAAATACAAAGTGTTAATACTTAAAAGTAGTCTAACATAGTAATCTGTTTCAGACTACCCTCACTACAAACTTTAACTTAATATTTACGCTTTAAATTTTAAATTCATATTTATAGATATATAAAATTTTTGTATCTGTAGACACAATACTAAAGAAAAGCTTTTAAAATCAGGCAAAGGAATGTGTTTGGTTTATATTCCATTAGAGTACACGCGAATGGATTAAAACATATTTCGTGGTATTGAAAAAATTTTTACTTTTCTAAGTGAGAGAGATAGCTATATTTCTTCCTGTTATGTTTTCTTACTTTGTAACTGTATTTGTCCTGTGATAATTGTTTCATCTTTTGTTGTAAAATAAAATTATATGTTTTAGAATAAGCAGATACTTTTACTTTATTTCAAATGTCAATAATGTTATGTACATAGGAATGTAAAGTGAAATGGCGGCCGAATGAAATCGACCCAAAATAGTATAATGATAACTCCGAAGTTGGTAAAGTAAAGAATAATTCAAAAATTTTGTGATAGATTTTTCGTGATTTGATATTATTAAGGCGGAATTTCTTATTAAAAAAAATATAAACTTACTGAACTGTAAACAGGCATAGCTATAAATCGTTGTTTTTTTTCGTATGTAAATATAAATGAAAGAAAGGCTTTTGGTTTAATATTAGTTTTATAAGAGACACATCCAAAAATCTTATGTATATCTACATATTAAATACTTACACTTAAAAATATTCTACTTATATATTTGAATAGTCCCTTATGAATGAAACCAGGTCGTGATTACATTGTACTTTATCATTGAAAATAAATGTTGTTTTATAATCGTTAGTTTTATTTATTCTTATTACCTTAATATTTAAATCATATCATAATCATTCATATTTCAGGATACACCTCGAGTTTATTCTGTTCAAGTCGAAATTAAAAGGTCATTAGAAAAAAAAGGTTGCAGCTAGTTTCAAAATGCATATCAGAAGATGGCTTAAAAATTTGAAGTATAGTGGTCCTAATCCTATTTTATTATCGTAAGTAGTAACTAATATTACAAATTATAAATGCGAAAGTGAATTTTTTGTTTGTTTCCTTGATACGAGTTGTCGCCTGAACCGCTGAACCGACTTTGATGAATTTTGGTATTAAGATAGAGAGCATATTTGAGACGTTTATACGTTACTAGCTGACCCAACAAATGTCCTCTTGCCACATAAATATATTGTGGTTAAAAAGTAGGGGATGATTAAAGAGGGGTGAAAATTTGGGGTTGTTTGTATTTTTATATGCTGTATCATAAAAAAATAAAAAGAAAAAGATTGTCCAAAGAACCATTTTGGGGATGAAAAATAGATGTCCAATTCTCAGATCTGCTGAATATGCTTATAAAATTTCACGAAACTCGGTTGTGCCGTTACGGAGGAGTAGAATTACAAACACCGTGACACGAGAATTTTATATATTAGATTTATTTGCTAAAAACTCAGAAGATGAGGGAAGTAGTTGGTATAAGTTATAATATTATGATTTAAAATAAGGTACAACATGCGCGTTACGTGTTGAGGTTTAAATGAAATGATAATCTTTTTAGTCTTCTCGTCTAAATTACAGTATATTAGACGAAAGCACCGTACAAAAAATACTTTAACTATTGAAAGCGTTCTTGAATTAACTTAGTTTTGAAAATGATGTCTTAGACTAGTAAGAGACTGTGTATGTGTTTTATAATCAAATTATATAAAGTATGGTTAACTAAATTGGAAGTACCGGCGACGTCTGAAAGAAATGTCTATTTATTAAAATATTTTAATTCGTGAAGAAGACATGAAAATTAAAATGACTTAATTAAATAATTAGAATTATTTTTCTATTATACGAGTATAAATAGCGTACATGAAATTGAGGTACCTATACACATGGTTGAAGTTTTAAAATTGTCTTTCGAAAGTTGCACGCGCTTTTGCAAATACACAGTTGTGTTAACTGTAGAATATATTTGAAATGCCAGGCTACTCTTTAAAGTCATAGCACTGTTTGGCTGAAGCACGGCACTATAGAAAAGGCTAGTTACAAATGCCCCATTTTAATAGATATATATGCCTTTAATAGATATGGAGTTTTATAAAATAAGTGTAGTAATGTAAAGCAATCATTTGTATTTCGTCATCTATATCGATCCGTAGGCAACGACAGCCCGCATAACCGCAATAACCCCCGCTGACGGAGGCAAGGCCCTTTGTTCCGTGTACCGCTCACCCGGGTGAGATCCGTCCCGCTTCTCAAGCGCCCACCCAACCTGCGGCAGCCCAAGCCGAGTTCGAAGCCCCGAGCGGGGTACCCTTGGTCTAGTCGCAGACATGGCGAGCGCTACCACGGTCGCCCAAAATTGTTAGTTTTAAAAGCTAATAGGCTAAAAACGCGGTAGTCCTGTAGAAAAAAGAATTTCTTTAAAACAGTTACAAGTTAGAATATTAAAGAATTATGCATGTTATAAACATCATAAGTCCACCGTAAATTTAAGGCAAATTCAAAATAACTTCTAAAAGCATGTCCCCCCAAAAATTAAACCCTGACTCAGATGAGTGTGAATAAATATATGCCTGTCTTTAAGCCCATCGAATAATATACTGTTTCAGCGGTTTGCCAAAACCCGTTATCAGAGAAGCGCTTGTTCCAGTGCATCCAAACGTTAACAACTGTTGCTCCTGGCTCCCATCCAGAGAGAGATATTTTGATTCAATTATATATGTGATAGAAATAAAACTCACGCTTGAAGCCCCGCGAATGGGTTTTGGCTCAATCTATGGTCACTGTTGATTCTACAATATTATTACAACTGTGGCGAGATTATTATTCAGTGAATCAATCAGTTTTGAATTCTAATATAAGTTGTATTAAAATAATTTTTGTGTATACTAGTATATGTATTAGGAATTACGATTCATAATTAGAAGATGATCTGATGATGCGATCGGGAGCGGTTTTAAGTGTTTTAAACTGGTTACGTAACTAGTATCCGTGATATTTACAAATTTGATTCTCTAAAATTTAATTTGTTGAAGAAGTTCCTGGATCTGTTCTTATAAGCATACATACAAATAAAACAGTAAATATAATTGCTATGCAACGTAAATAGAATTTTTTATTGACTAATATGGCACGTAAAATTTTGTAGATTTCCATTGTTCCGCCCTTCGGCACTGTCGATTGCAGATGTTCATACAAGTGGGTCAAGGCACGGCTACGCAAGGCTTCGCTTGTGAAAAACAAACCAGATTTATCACTTGAGAAATGAAGTGGAGAAATAAAAGATATAATATTCTGTTTGTTTCTCGTTATTTTCTTGTTTCGTTGCTGATAAGAGTTATACATTAATCAAAAGATTTACTGAATTAGTAATAATCCTGCCCAGTGGTTATATTATTATTTGTATACATTTATAGATATAATAATTCAATTTTATCTCTATACGTAAAGATTTATGACGCAAGTTTCATGTTAATACGTTAAAATAATGCTATATATTTTAATTAATTTTAATGCTACTGTTAACAACATTTTAGTTTTCACAAACGCTAAATGTATATGAAACACGTTTCAAAAGGTACCATAGAAATTAGAATGCTAACACTTTATATTAAGTGTATTAAAAACTTTTTTCGCAACACACAAAGGTACAATCTACACAAATTAACAAAAAAAGCGCCGGCTAGCGAAACGCAAAAAAATATTTTCTAAAAAGTAACGCATTTAAAACGGAAGTTGGTCTTTTTTGTAAAAAGCAAAGCTAAGCGCTTTAATTTCTGCGGCGTTAGGTTAACTTAGGTGAAGTCATTAGCATAGCATAATTCGAAATGCGAGCATAAATCGAGGTCAGATTAATATTCCTAAAAAGAAGGCTTTATATGGATCGGCATTCCTGTGGAAAATTAAATGTCAGGAAAAAGTTTGACTACCTAATATGTGGTCTTACGTGAACTTTGAAATTTTGACACAAAAGTGAGGCATTTCGTTTTTTCGCAGTTTTTAAAAGTCCAGTATTGGGAAGAAAATTTACTGTGGATTAATTTTAGGTGTATGTTATAATATAGTAATAATCCTATATATTAATACAAATAACAAAACCTACAATTCCAATGCTAGGAATATAGGGTGAGACTTAAATTTGGTCTAATTGAAATTTACACGGGAAGGAAGTGTTGAATTATAACATACTTAATATTTCATAATTATTCATATTTCACAAAAAAGATATTAACAATGAAAATTAATTAATGATAACAATAATAACGTTTGAAATGGTGTAATTTAGCAGAATGAATTCCGATAAAAAATATTCACTCTGATTAAATACAATATTGAATTCCCCTAAGAGTTTAATCGTTATGTTGATTATTTTACTTTTTAATCAATAAAAGTTATGTTATATAAACAATACAGTAAATTGTAAATAAACTTCAAGGCTCACAGAGTAATATAAGCTAGAGACTGGTGTGTAATTACAGTCTTAATTGTGTCTAACTTCGCTACTTTATTCTTCAGAACTCTACGTAAAGTGGGATTGAGTTTTCGCTTCGTACTGCTAACAGTTTAGTTTCTCAGAATTTGGAAAATGTATAAACATCTCTACATGTATGTTTTATAAATATACTGACATTAAATAGGTTAATATATAGTAAGAGTACAATAAAAACGCCTTTACATACATTTGAAATCCTTGTGAATACATATTATTATACGTAATACAAGTAGTTTTAATTAATATTAAAAAGAAAACGTGGTTTCCAGTTTGCTTGAACACACATTAGGGAAGATATTTTCCACGCTTAAAATATCAATAGAATAGCGGAAAACATCTTTTTATTACCACGCGTAGAATACCCATTGGTTCTAATAAAATTTGCACAGAAAAAGTTAAAGCGTATTGTTCTATAACTGCCACAGATTTTTTTTTAAATCAAGGCTAAAATATGAAACTATTTATGACAACGTGAAGGTATTGTCAGAAAATAGTATTTTCTATTAACAAAATGTTGCGGTTCGAAAACTCAGTTCAATTCAAGATATCAATCAAAGCTGACATAATACTTGAAGTTTTAAATATCTATATTAATTATTACATTGTTTTTAATATGGTTCACAATAGGTATTTTTGTATTTTGTTTCGTTCCATATAAAATCTTTATCTGACACAACATCGTTGTATAACCTAGTAATGCGTATGTATAGGTATAACACAGAGACTGCGATGATGGTAGACACCTGCACGGTCTCGAGTCCCGGAGGATTGTCCTGAACTCCTCACGCAAGCGCCGAGACCAGCTACGCCCACCGAGCTTTAGATGTAATACATATACGACAAATTAATGAGCACTCATATCCAAGCTGTGTTAAATTTAGTACTAAAGCTACCCTAAAACGTATTTAGTGCATTATATTAAATATGGTCGCGTTAAATTAGACAAAATAAAGTTCCATAGTAATCTACTACATTACATATATAAATAAACAAATAAGGTTAACAAAAAATATGTATTGTCAAAGTCAAAAGTTAACAGTAGGTACAGTGTTACGTTGTTACTTTTTGACATTTAACAGCAAAAATATATCTTAAATGTACTTTTTAAGTAGAGCAACTTATAATATATTCTCCTTTCAATGACAGTACTTCGATTACAACGTTATTCTATCGTGCAACTCGGCAAAGTGTATGTATATATGAGTACATATATACCTAATATAGACTAACTTAATTTGCGTTGAATCATAATATTATTCAAAATATATTAAAATGCTTATTTTTCACTTGGAACTTAAGTACCTAGTGGAAAATGAACAGCAGCACTATAAATATCTGATTTTACTTTTTTAACGAAACATTAAGCTAGAGTATCATTAAACGTAGACGTGGCACTGTAGTCTGTTGAAATGGCTGTAGCGATCGCGTTCGACGCTGCGCAGAGTGGGTCAAGACGGGCGGCGCGGCGGTAGGGCGGGGTTGGCAGCCGATTCATGTTTACGGCTCGCACCCGTCAGCTGTTCGCCGCATGAATGTGCCGCTTGCGCCGCGCGCATCGATTGATTGATACGCGAACACGTGCCGACTCCGGCAGTCCTGCCGCGCTAGCCGGCTACTGCGCGCGCCCCTGGTCCTCACCGCTCAATGGATTGCCCGAGGTGACCGCCGCGACACATACCCTGACCACCGTAAGTAAAATTAATAACAGCCCGAATGACGCGGCTGCGCGATGCATTGTTTACAATCGAAATTATCACATTTTCAACATCGATCCTTTGAATATTCAGAAATTTAGTTTACGTAATCGGAGGACGCTTAGATTGTTATTGGGAGGTTCAGGTCCGTGTCGCTGTCGCACGCACACACAAATGTGTAAAGAATACGATGGATTTTTAAAATCGATTATCTGTTTAATGTAATATGGAACTCAAAACCATTAATCAAAGAAGCAACATTTTTAGGCAATTCTAATAAATATATTTATGACACATAATAATTAAACGAATTTACTGAGATTTTCGGTAGGAATGAACATGTCTTTATACTGTAAAGGACGATATCCTTCAACATTACAACAATAAGAATATCTCTAGTGTACATAACAATAATGTATAATAATATTGCTTGTGTTATTGAACTAACCAGCCACTTCCTTGTTAATGAATAATTCGTTTAGGCCGGGTTGAAGGAAGCTTCAATTTATGTATTATTTATATTATTGGGGTGTAAATATATTATTCTTTTTTAATATTCAGATAAATTATTCAACTAATTATACAAAATTTATGTGTAATTTATAATATTATAAGAGAGGTTGCTTATTTCATAGTTAAGTAATTAAAACATTTTAGACTTTCGTGGTTATCATAACAATTACGTATACACAATAGAGAAACGTATTTCGTAAATCTAAATTTTAAACAATATTTACTGAAAGCAACAACTGTAAATAAAAACTAATCATTAAAAAATAGCTCTAAGCATAAGTTACTAAAATTATATATTTTTTTTAATTTTAAAATTACAATCCAGTTTTAAACGCTGAACAACATGATAATATTTTATAATTAGTGATGAAAGGTTGAAGATTCTCCTTGACGAAAAGAGGAAAAATTAAAAATCGCTTAATTTATCATTAATTATATTTATTTATAACGTACGTAATTAGGCTTTAACAATAAATATAAAAAAAGTTTAAGAGGTCCATTGTGCTTTATTGTTTTCTCGTTGTGTATTGATTTTTAATGCTAAAAGTAATCATAAATTATTAATTACTATTTATGAGTTATATTTTTTTTAAATGTGTCGAGATAAAAATTTAAAAATAAAATTAATTTTGTATATCTTAGGTATAAGAAGTTGATAAAAAATATTTTGTGTGTTTTAATATTGTAATAAATTTCGTAGCTGAGTTTTGTAATTTTGTCCATTACATGCGGTAATCAGCCTGAGCGGTTTTATCGGGAAAATTTGGTACCAAAGATATGATAAACTTTCTGTATTCCCTAATTAAATTTTAATTGAATGGGTATTTAAGATAACTACTAAATAGTATAAAATAAGTTTATTAACTGCGTATGTTTTTGTGATCTAGCCAACGTAACAGTAATTTATTTCATAATATCCTCTATATTTAGTGGACTTTTTAAATTTATACAGAGCAGAGAAAAGTAATATATTTAATTAGAGCCTTATAAATGTGCTTTTCGATCGTTTGATTTTTCGTTAAATTATGCCTAAATCGTTCGAATAATGAACATTTAGAATATACGTCTGTGGGGAATCAACTCTAATTACTAATAACATTTTCAAATAAATGAAGTGAAAAGTATAATCAGCAGACACTTTATGAACGATTGTAAATGGTTATTTTGTTGATAACTAATTTTACTGTTGAAAAATAAAAATCCTTCTTCTAATAAAAAACATTTAAGTGTTCGTTTATCGCTCTGTTTGTTACACCTATAAGGTACTTATGGTAAAGTTTCTCACAATAATTCTTGCTGTTAGCACTTATAAGAAGCTTAACGTTCCTAAGCATATTATAACACACTAAATACACCGTGAGGTACAAATACATATCAGATATAATAAGAAACTTATATATTTAAGTGGCAGGTTTTAAGTCCTTTATAGATTCAGTGTGACTTATATATGAGAAAATATTTATCACTTTTATTGATATTTATGTTTTTATGTTGAGATAAGTTATACTGAAGTTGTGCCAATAGTCTGTAAAATAATAAAGACTAACGAGTTTGCTATTTGAACTGTGAAATTTAAATTATAAATTTATAAAATATTTTTAAAAAAAGCGTTGGACATTTTAAACTATTTATTTTAAATGAAGTCTCTATTGAATTTTTTTTAGGTTTACTAATTAGTTGACTAATAAAGCTGCATGAAACTCAAATAAAAGTTAAGTTGTTCGGCATAAGCTCTCACAATTTATATGACGCTTAAATAAAAAGTATTATCAACGACATTATTGTTCTGTTATCTGTGAGCGAGTCCTTTGATAAAATAGTCGAGTATCAGCTTCCGGGGCGGCTTTTTTTAAGTGCAATTTTACATATATAAATATGAATCTTTTAATTTCCTTGGTTTACTCCTACATTTTACACGATAATTATGGCTTAAAAGGGGAGGGTTATTACAGACGCAATCTCAAGCCCTCTCAAAGATATAATATCCGTTGGTCGAACGTCCGATCGGATCTGAGGCCACTTTAATTCCTTTGTGAAATACCTCACTAATTTTTTGTTCATAAAGACCATAATGTCTATGTGAATAAGCCCTACGGATTTCTAAATTGGATAAAGATTCCTTGATTAATTTGTAAGGTTTCATTAATATAAAAATATATCATGTTAGATTTGACACGGCCACACAGTACTGATTTAAATTAGGAATCCACTTTATAAGAAATTTAGAAGATTCCAAAGTTGTCGCTTCGATAACTATCCGTAAATTCTAAAATTGAAGTAAATTACCGAGCTTTGTCCTAACCTTAAACATCTCGTAATCCGTACATTATTTACCTCGTAGATAGCTACGTCGTAGCCCATATGTGCTACAAGAACTCATAATAGCGTTTCCTTAATCCTTAATAGTAATATAAGTATAATATCTTATATTTATTTTTATTGAACTTTTCATAAACAACGTTTAATGATGTAAATTTTAAACATTTGAATTAAACTTTTAAGAATTTGTGGGAGCGAATTAAACAACAAATAACTTACGTGAATACTTTCCTGATATTAATAGAATAATTATTATTATAATTATTATATAATGTTGTGTCCCAATCTTCAATAAGAGAGGTAATAATTTGTCGTTAAACACATATAACACAAATATTCTTAAGATAGTTTTCGCCATTACACACTTAGAAAAATAGTAATTTATCATTAATGAATAATGAATTTATGCATAGTGCCGATACAATATTAAGCCAATATTTGAATCATTTCAAAATTCAATGAGTCAGTTAAAATTAATAAGTCCGCGAGTATTACATGCATTATGTAAGCGTATAATGATAATAAATTATCCCACCGCAAAACACGGCCAAAATACACAGACAGTATTTTGTTGAAATGTCCTCATTTTATTATTAAAGGTTTTGTCGTATAGAATGTCATTGTACGTAAACTGTTACAAATGATCCATGTTTTTTGGGTAAATAAAAACCTGAATTTATTAGTAGTTACTACAATATACGGGTAGCACGTATAACGTTGGGTCAGTAATTATACTAATTTTACAGTGTTCAGGTGTAGTTTGTAACGTCTCTAAAATTATGGTGAGGTATTATGTTTCTTTTTAGCTTTACTCATATTTCTAGGATACAGGATGTGTACAACTCAACAATACTCCTTAAATTTTATGTAGAAAATATGTGTTTCTATTTATAACTAGTTATATTAATTTTGGACGATACCTGTATATTTAATTCACTAGCATACCATAAAGATACTTAGTGAAAAATACACCTTTTTATACCTTAACGTTCTATAATCTCTTTTAAATATAATAAATTAAAATTTTAAGTGTTGCGAATTAAAAGTGTAGAGTTTCTAATTATTCTTTTTTAACGAAAATACTGTTATTTAATCTAAACTGAATAGTATGTATATTGTATATATATGAATAAAATAAAGCTGACGATTTTAATTTGTTTGTTTGGTTGAATATGTTTGTCGCAGGAACTATTGATTTGAATTAAACAATTATTTTTATGTTAGATAACCTATTTTTCTTAAAAGGGTATACAGACTCATGTTACGATTAATAGAAGCGTTTCATCAATGAAGAATGTTCCAAAAACGGGGAAAATTTATTGCTTTTGAAAGTTTCCTTTACGTGCGCTGCGTAAATGATCACTATTACGGGATAATTATGAGTGACAAAATTGTTCATCTTATAATGTTCTGAAAAAAGTCTGCGGTAACATACCTTTTAAGATAAGCTCGCTGTAACGTTTGTAGTGTTTCGCAAATATGTATAATATCTGATGTTGCGTAGACGAAGTCGCGCGGAAGATCTAGTTAAATATACAGGGTGTTTGGGGACTGTTCCCGAAAACGAAGACGGGTGATAGTTCTAATGATACCTTTGATAAAGGGATGAAAAAAAATCGATCCTGACTAAAAAAAGACATATTTTAAACACTTTTTATTAGAATTATTTACGCTCCATCTTGTAAGTACAGCTAAATTAAGCGATAGTTTCATAAAAAATACATTGCTTTACTTAAAAAAAAGTACCAGCAATGAAGCACGATAACAAAAACAGCTGGACTAACATGATAGAGCGAAATAACGCTAATAAAACGTTATAAAAATATGATTTTTTTAGTCAGGATCGTATTTGACTCCGTCCCTTCATCAAAAGTGTCATTAGTACTATCACCTGTCTTCGTTTTCAGGAACAGTCTCCAAACACCCTGTATAATTAGTACAATGTGATATGAACTGTCATTTACAAGTACGATACTATAAAACAAAGGCTTTCAAATGGGCAGACGGTTAACTAGAGGCATGATTAATCTTCAAGCGCCAGATTAGCTTTTAACACCGATCATAGAATGTAGTGTTTGCTTCTTTGTTGAGTAAGCGAGTCTTTTCATTCAGAGAACTGGTGAAAAATCCTTGAAATGAGTTCCATTGTTTTGCCTAAGTGTAGTATAAGTAGGCACTTCACTCAGCTCAAGCATTCTGCATTTAATCTTTTCTAACACAAAACATGTTAACTGAAACTTAATTAAATGTTTTACATATTTTTAACAATTTCCTTAAATAGCATATGTACATATAATTTACGAACTTCAATACTGGTAATATCCTACCACTTCATTTACAGTTACAAAATAAATATTTTAAATTCTTTATAACGCTGTTAGTAATTATTAAATATAGGTACAATTCTCATATAAAAGAGACAAGGTACAGTATTACATTGGATTTTTAATAATTTTTACCTTATGAGACGAGACGATTAATAAATAAAGACATTCTAACCATCAAATATTTCATTCTAATGAAAGAAGCTTTTATTTTAATTGACCTAAGAAAGTCTATGTGTATATTGTATATGTCAGTATAATTCTATATCTTAAATTTGATTTCATGTCGAAGCTAGACGAAATTATATTAATTGTTATTTTAAAAAATTTACGTATTAATACAATTTTTTACACTAAATATATATTTTTTACACTTAAGTATACATACATACACAAAATTTTGAATAGTCACTATAACGATGGTCATTGGCAATTTAATAGTTATTTTAGTATATATATATACAGTCGAACCTGGATAAGCGAGAGTTCAAGGGAGCACAATCCAGGTATATAGGTAGCGTTTCTCTCTTATAGAGGTACGCAGCAATAACAAGTCACATTCGACATATAATTACTTTATAAGAGTAGGTGTCAAGATGCTTACGAAAACAAAACAAAAATTCTTTATAGAGTCTTTTGATTTTATAAT